>VZRM01004267.1:902964-1036616 GCA_013397955.1 Grantiella picta
CGCCTCGAAGCGCCCCCCCCCCCCCCCCGACACAGAGAAAGAGGGAAAGAGTGATTTTGAATGTTTTACAGTAGGAAAACTTCTGTTAATATGGAAGGTCTTTAAAGATGGGATTTAGCCAGATTTCTGTCTTCAAAATTTAAAGAAAAAGAAAAAAAAAGAAAAAAAAAACCTAATAAAACTGCGTTCATGGTGGTAACTCATCTGTCTCCTCAAGATTTTTCATGTATAGTTTTCCATTATTTTTGTTTATAGTAGGTATCTTTAGCGTTAAATAGTTAACCTTTGTAAAAGACATGGGAAGTGGTTGGAAAACTTGATAAAATGAGGTACGGAGAAGGAGACTGGCTTATAGACATGGTTGCAGGTGTCTGGACTGCCAGGTTCCAGCTCTCAGTCATTTCAGCTTGACACCAAAGCATGGTTTCTTCCACAGGTAGGAGACAAGACCCAGCAGATGACCCCAATTCTCTGTCAGTGCTGGTATCTGATGTAGCTTCTTTCCTTTTTGCTGTTGATAATGCTATGAACGTCCCTTATCTAATATGTTTCTGCCTGGAGAAGTGATACTGGTATGTGTATGTGAACTTAAATTGATATGCCAGTATAACTTCATTGTTTCTTTATAAGATAACTTTTCATGAGACAGCTTGCATCACTTTGGAAGGAGCTTAAACCAAGGGAAACAAAAAAAGGCACCTCCAATTCTGCAGCGAGCATTTACACAAGCAATTGTAACACTTGATGGTTTAACAAGATTTCTGAAGTTTCACTGATATGCCCAGGAAAACTATCTCACGCAAAACACAGAATAATTTACGTCTGATGCAGCAGCACTTTCTGCATGATTCTTGCAGATATTGTGATGAACTCAGAGATGATGTGGTCCTTTCTGCAGTGATGATCAGTAATACCACAAGCAGCTTGAGCTATAGCTCTCAGATTGTGCCTGGCAAAAAGGGACAAGATAATCAATGCCTTCTGTCTGCAGGCCAGTATCTCAACAGTCAGCTGTGGTTTGTAGCTGGGTGGGGTAGGATGGAGTCATCTGTTATGAATTTGCCTGTGCATGGGGTGATCAGAAGCAAGCATCTCGTGGAGCAGTGTGTTCAAGACACTGCAGTTCATCCGTGACTGATGCTTGCCTGTGTTTGGGTTATAACAGTCCCACTGACTTAACCCCTGGAGCCTCTTGCTGAGGCCATCTTGGGCTAAGCAAAGCTTTGTTAATTAGAACCTGTTGGAAACCTTCTGGTTTATTAGGATGGTAATATGAAATGTAGCGACTGCAGACCTGTTGGGTCTTCTGACTATTTCTTCCTTTGGCTGGAGGATTAGTTCCTATAGGAGGATTCTGACTTCTCTGTACCAGAGGCCAATTTTGAGAGGCACTGCCTCATCTTTAAACCAGGTACACCCAATATTTTATTAAAGTTCAAATCCTGATCCTAGATCTGAAGGGTAGAAAGCTTCAGTGCCTCCAACTCTTGAGTATAGGTATCCAAATAACATTTTGCCTAGTAAGAACCTACTTGTTAGAGAAATGCAATGGCCATTTCATAGGAAGCCTGCATAAGGATTCACATATCTTTCTGTGTGAGGTGAATCAGGTCTATGAAGATATTGACACATCAGTATATGGATCTTTGTTGGCTTCTACATGTGGTCTACATCTGAGAGATTTGTAGGTCTTTGAAGTTGCATTTTAAAATAATAGAAGCAATCCTGTCCCTTCAGAGCTCTACAGTTCTCCATTGAGAGCTAGACATAGCATAGGTCCATCCTGGGATATAGTGTTGTTTGGTTTAGTAGAAGTGTGGGGAACTGAGAAAAACAATAATTCAATGGAGCTTAACAATGACTCCCTTTTAATTCTGTCTTGTTGACTGGCTTCTAAGAATGTTCTATTAAGTCATCTTCAGTCAGGGGAATATTGATGACAATGGATTGTTATCGAGCTGTATTTGTGGTGGTGTGAGAGGTACGCTGTGGGAGGGCTGTGAAGGCTACTCTATTTTTGGGATATAAAATTGCAGTGCAAGGAGGAATGGATGGCACCTTGCTGTGAAATAATATAATTCAAACCCATTGCTTTACAGTACTGCCCTTTGAATAGGCAGTGACATGGCAGCCTTGTCTAAAGGGAGCTGCCCAACCTTTCCTCATCCATGTTCAGTGCAGAGTTTTTAGCTCTTTTAGGAATTGTTTGCATGCAGCAGATCTCATTCTCTCCCAGTTGCATTGGTGCAGTGCTTGTCAGCTTGGGGAGGAAAGACAAACCTGTTAACAGGAGCTTTTGCTTGTTCACTGTGTATTTATATCTGCCCTTCAATCTTTGGGTTTTTTTTCCCTAAAATTTAAATATTTGATGTCACCTCATTTATTTTTATGACAATTTTTTTCCCATTTCAGAAACAGAAAGCAATAGAGATGCCAGAATCATGGGGGCATCTGTTCTCTAATTAGTCCTTCCCCCTACACTCCCTTCCAGCCCATATACAGAGATGCATGACTCTGTTTCTTGTTTGTTTTGTTTTCTTCTTTTTCAAACTACCTGTGTCATCCATTACAATCTGCCTATCTGGGTGTTATGCCAAAGACAGATCATCCATGAGGTCTTAAACACTGCTAAATGATAAATAAAGGCCTTTGCATGCAGCTGATTCTCAAGGGTCAAAGTCTCTGTTCCATGAGGTGTGCCCTCAGGGAAGATCATTGCTTTTTACTTTAAGTGCCAAATACCATCATGCAGATTAATCATGAATCTGTTACTTTGGAGGTGTAATACAGCAACCAACGCTTTGTTTTCTTTTCTGGAATGCCATCTGCCCCTCCCCATGTGGGTTTTTTTCCCCTTAGTGAGAAGACTTGATGTTATGCCACCTTTCTATGCCTTCATACTGGGTCATGTCTCAGAGACTTCAAAGGCATCTGGGAGTACTCACTTCCAGAACAAAGTCACTTATTCTGGGCATCATGGATTTTGTCTATTCCAGACCCCTTATACTTACTACTATAAGTTCAGGTCAAATTTGGTTGATAGAATGAAGGAATGAACCCACTGGGACCTGTAGTCAGTAGTCACAGCTAGTTTTGCTAGGAGCCTTACACTGATTTCAAGGAAAGGAAGAGTGAAAAACCTACATCAGGAAAAGGAAGCATGAAAGTTGGGCCCTTAAACCATAACAGGCTATCATGAGTTTAATTTGAGCAGGAAATACGTAGATGTAATGGCCCTCAGATGACGTCAATGATGAAATATGAGGCTCTCAAAGGGCATCAGAAGGGGGAGGTAGTGAGTCTTGTAGTGCATGGGAGACTTTAAGTGAGGTGGCAATGCACCAACAAATAGATCATGGGGAATAATCTTGTTCTGATTGTGAGGCGAATGGAAGAACTATCACCTCAGCTGATCTTTCTTGCTTCTAAGTCTCATGTGGATATAACATTTTGAAGTGCTGAGAATATCCATCAATATCCATTGAAGTCTACGATAACTAAAGGTACGGATCATTCTGCAGTGAATGGCAATTCTTTTCTGGGTTTGAAGCATCCCTGTCTGTTTTCTGCCTCAAACACAGCTCACTTTTCTGCATGTTTCAGCACTCTACATGTTTTGCTTGCCTCACTCTCTGCTTCACGCTGCTGCATTAAATCCATCCGTGGACACTTAAAAGATGCTACGGGAATGTATTGCTTGCCTTCAGCAATAGCAGTGGCTGGCCAGCACTTTGCTCCCCTAGCCCATCAGCCCCAGCACTGTGGTGCTTGTGTTTGCTGGACTGTTCCTTCTGAGTGTACGGAGGTGAACACATGTTCCGTATTAATCTTCATTTCAATGAAGTTGTTTTAGTTCATGCTTTATTGCAGCGCTTTGTAATAATGCATCTGTAATGGCAGCCCTTGGGGCAGCAGTCACATGTGGCAGGCTGAGTGCCTGAACTGCTCCTGAGAATGACTCCAATCATACAGAATGAGGCACTCCCTGGTGCACCATCTGAATTTATAATACCAATTTATGTAGTGCCCTAAAGCAAGGTTTGTATTTGCTCTGGGACACAGGGGCCAGGCTATAGAAGGGGAACTGCTCTCCATTTTTTTTTGCTGTCCCGTTTCTTGAATATATGCATTTGTCTGGCTTACCAACTTGCCTGTCTTAAAGCCTAGACTGAGCCCAGGAAATGCAAGAATATGCCTTAATACAGAGTGATGGGTGCAGAATCTGTCAGGGGATAACACAGGCCTGCTGCCAGTCTCATGGCATCAGTCAAACCTTTCACCAGGTGCCAGGGGAGACATGTAGGAGGGCACAGCCCTGCAAGCAGTGTAGGGCAGAGTCTTGCCTTCTAATTCATTATGGACCTCCTTGTGTGCTTGGGAGTCAGTGTTGGCTGAACCTCCTTTGAGAAGAGAGGTGACGAGACCAAGGTGGTTAGGGCTCAATTTTCCTAGATAGACACTCGGTAGGATTTTCAAAGTGCTTAAGTACCATGGATACCTAATGCCTATTAATTTTGAAAAAGAGACATATAGTGCTTTTAAAGATCAAAACCAATGCTTTAGGCTTGCCCTGGAGATGTGCCACACCTATCATTAAATAGAAGCTAAAAACCTTTTGTCCAAAATACTGTTTGCTAAGTGAGAAGGTATGTATTGCTCTGTTTGGCTCCCTGGAGGATTTTGTTGATGCTACAAAATTCCCAGTCCCCACTGCTCTATAGCGGCAGGAAGAGCATTTCCCCCCTCACCCCAATTTTATTTGAGTTCCATTTGTGGTTCCTCATCTTACCTTAAATCTTCGCATTATAGAGTCATGAAAAAAAAAAAAAGAAAAAGAAAGAAAAAAGACATTTATTGTCATTTGACTGTGAATGAGAAGTACTTCCCTCTATGGATAGAATGATGTTTGAAGGCATTTTGTTTGTCTGGCATGTGAGCAGAGAAAATAGAAATGGTTTCATTTTCTCATGTTTGTCCACAATGGTGCATAAGGTTTTAAAATGAGATAGTTGAACCATTAGAAAGGCACTGGCTGCAGCAATTGTTCCTTATCCTAGGAGCTTCCCAACTGATTAGTTACTTATAACATGATACTTGCAAACACCTTTCAGGAGCTCCTGGGATAACAGAAATTAGTGACTTGAGGTGGCTGTTGTACTCAGTGTGAGGGGTCTGCTTCTTGAGAGAAAGAGACTGCAGTCTGTCTTGTGCTGCCCCAATGCTGATATTCTGCATTGATGTCATAATTCCACTTGCTCCTCTTAGCTGGGAAGGGTTTCTATCCTGTGTGGATAAGTGGCTAGCTACTGGTAAGCATTTGATGTGAGACAGCTAGAGGTTGATTCTGAAGATTGAATGCAGTACCAGATACAAACTCCCAAACTGTGTTTCCTGCATTGTTTGGAGTGTTAACTAGTGGACACGGCAGGAAATGTCCCTGTCTAGTACCACTGGTCTTGAGCAATCAAGATGTCTGTTCTTCAGGGTCACTGAAGGGGCTGAAGGCAAAATGGAAATAATATTTAATCTTCCCTGAGGAGTTGCTGAGGTTCTTCAGGGAGTAGCTCCTGTGGATGCATTAGATCAGCATTTTATTGAAGAGAGAGTTATTTTTCACTCATGTTAAATCCAGCTTTTCTGATTGCAGGTCTTTCTAGCTCTTTCTCTGTTACTCATCAATTTCTCTTTCTCTAGTACTCATCAGTTCCTATTCTTACCCAACCCTGTTGATGGACAAGCAGGTATGACATGATATTTGTTGCCAGGGAAGCATGCTGTGATGTCATTGGTTAATTCTCATGGCACCATCTGAGGATTCAGAAACAAGGAGAGGAGGCAGAGTTCAAGTGTAGGAGGTAGTAAGCAATAAAGATCTACTGAGTCTTACTGCAGGTGGGGGGGCTGGATGACAGCATGGAAACTCAACTGATCCCATGGAGTTATAAGACACAAGAAGCAACAAAGGATGGAGCTCAAAACTGGTGGATATACTCTTTGGAATGTTGTGCTTTAACTCCAAACTGTGGCTTTAGTTTTGGCCATTTCACTGGATGCTACCTGCTGCCCCTAGGAAGTGGTTCTCTTCCTTTTGGGCCAGTGCTGAGTCAGGGTCACAGTGGGCTTGTTGACAATGGACCACTGCAATGGATGTTGCTCTGTCTTAGAATGAGGTGTGGATATATGTCTAATATCTGGTAGTGGAGGTCATAAAGCCACTGTGACAACCATTAAATTTTCTATCGCTGGCTTAAAGAACATACAGCTCTTTTTTTTTTCTCCCTTGCAGAATTGAATGTACGCACACATCTGTCTCATCTGTTGTTATGCTTATGTATAAATGCACACATGCAATGTATCCTCTTACAATGATGCTCTTAAAGATGGTGGAAAACAGTGTATGAAACTTGGAGAAGGGCTTGCCTAGTTTTTTTCCCCAAATTTTTCAGTTGATGCAATGAAATATACCTTTTTTTCCCTACATGTCTTGCCTTGAATTTTCTCCTGCAGCACTTGCACACACACACCACTTAATCTCTCTCATGCTCTCTTCCCACAAGGAGTCCTTTCATTTGAATGAGCTCACACTTACGTTCTTGGCTACACACATCAAGGTTTTTTTGTTCATTCATACACTTCCACACACTCAAAGGTGTATCTGCACAGTTTCTGTCCCCTGGACACTCAAACAAAATGGTGCTCAGAAAATTACTTCCTGTATACACTGTGCAGAGTTTCTATTAAATAAATGTGACAGAATGTGCTTGGAGGAGCAAAAAGCCTGTGAATCAAGAATAAATGGCTATGTCCTGCAAGTGGTCAGCATAACTTTGGAGGTTGAACCTCCAGCTGGAGTGAAAAATGGCGTTTGCAGAAGAGCTTAGAACTAATCCTCTGAAATTATGGTAAAGGGAGCTCTGACCAAGTGCTGTCATGATTACTTTTCCCCCATCTCTCTTATTTCTTATTATTGTAATGAGTTTTGCTCTCTCAAGTAGAATAAGGTCACCAGTGAGATAAGATCAGCTTCGTTTGGCACAACCAAGAAGATCTGATCACAGTTTGGACTGCAGCTTCTAAATTCTCCTTGGGTATTAACTTCTGAGCAAAAAGACACTGAAAGTGCTAACTCAGCCAAAAAAAAAAAAAAAGAAAAGAAAAACCAACCTAAAAAAGCCCAGAGAGATAAATTTCATTCTTGCCATGTTGCACAGATTTTCCTGCCACTGTTCCATTGGCAAATTCCCCTTGAGCCTCATTTCCATTAAACTGTACCATACAATTGCTTGGTTTCAAGGATTTGGTGGAACGCCATTCAGAGAATCTAAGGAGACATATCAGGAGATTATACTCTATGGGACAATAGTGCAGCCTCTCTTCCTCTCCCCTGCTATCACACTCAGGGCATTATCTGAGACTGAATCTTCTAGATCTTGTGGTGCAGCATTTGGACATCCTGGCATGATGGATGATGCCTCTAACCCCTGCTCAACAGGAAAGCAGAGGACCAAGGACTGATGATAATGGCATGTGCAATTTCTGTTGCATCAGGGAGATGGGTAGTTCCTGTGAGCCAGCTCACTCCTCTAGCAAGACCTAGGCAAAAGCTGGCTGTGGTGGCTACCACAGCTGCTGCCCTGATTTAGCAAGTCCAGATCTTGGAGCACAATGAGTACCTTGAAGATGAGCAGTCCCACACAGCAATTTATTGCAATTGCAATGACTGAATTGCCCCAGTTGATGACAACATTTTGTCTTTTATTTATAACAAGCACATGGGCTTGGTAAAAAATTTTGGAAATTTATTCTAATGGGAACAAGCAAAAGAACATGAATGGCTTTTCTATGAATTTGTGTTCTTGGCTTTGCCTTTTCTCTCTGGTGGTGTTGGGAGGGAATCGTCAGGTGCCTAGGTCTATAAATCTATGCCACTGCTAATTTTTAAGGTCCTTTGGAAAGGAAATTGGCTATTTTCTTAACGAAGATATTGAAAAAAATCTGATGTATCTACTTATCTTCTAGATGGGGACAAAGTACATTATTTAGAGCATGTCAGAGATTCTGAAAAGTCTCACCACAATGCCAGTGGCATATGCTGGGGAAGGGAGTAGTATTAGAGGGGTCTGGTACAAACCTCACTGAAGGAATCATGTCTTTCTTTCCTCTCCATATAACTTATTTGCAAACTGCAGGGCTAGATCTAATGATGTGAAAGAAAGAAAGAATTAGAGGAATTAATCAGAAAAATCCACTCCCCTGTTGAGCAATTAGAACATTGCTTGCTGGACAAAGCATTTCTTGTATTGCATTGCTTTCCTCTTGTCTCTGTTTTGCTCCACACCCCAGCAAAGATGTGCCTTGCAACCTTAATGAAACTTCCCTGCTCTTGTAATATTTTCTCACTACTTTATGCCTATTTATAAAATGATGTCTGCTATTTTGGTGCCTAACTGTAACAATTTTTCAGGTGTAGAGGTCTATGCATTTGAGTTACGCACAGTAAGATTTTTTTCAAAGCAATTGTTACCATCCTTGGTTCTATGTAGCACTCTGAGTAGAAGTTTCTCAGTTAGATGAAGTCTTCTATCCTTCTTTCTAATTTGTAGACATTTCATATGTGGACATGCTAGGTATTTCTTTTTCCAGTTGAAAGGATAGGATGAAAACTAGCTTATTTTCCCCAAGTCTTCTTTGGCTCACTTCACCCTTGGTGATTAAGCTGGTTAGAAGTTGCTAGTTTGCTTTTTCTCTCAAAGGACATGCTGTTTTCTGTCTGCTAAACTGAAGAGGTTTAGTTTGGAAGTGTAGACTGTGCTGTTGTCCTTGATTTTACATAGAAGATGCTCTATTGATAGGCAGCCAGATCAAAATATAGTGCAAATATGTGTGTGTGGACTTAGAAGACCTTGGAGAGGGAAGTGGTAGAGGCGGCACTAGTTTCAGAAGACTATCTCATCAAATCATTACTTTGATAAACTGCAAGCTACAAAATGCTGGATTGCCATATCTACCAGCAAGTGAAGAAATGTACTAGAAGCCAGATTTTATTGCGAGATGCACTTTTTAAATCTGGAGTTAACTGGTTTTCTTCAGAGTAATTGAGACCAGGATCTAATCCCATGCCCTAAAGAGGGATTGACAGTTCTTATTTCTGCTATGTTGTCCATATAAAACAGGATGTTTAACAATAACCTGCCTTTGCACAGACATGTAACAGGATGAAATCTTGCTCTTGGGATGCTGATTTTGGGTCAGGAAGATGCCTCTTTGTCCGGACCATTGCCACCTTTTGGAAACAGGTCTCTATTATCTTCTCTGTGTATGTATCCGAATTTGTTAGGGTGTGTGAAGGACTGTGTTTTCCAGAGAAACTTCCCAAGGGGCTCCTAATACTACTTGTAATTATTATTTAGTGTTTCTGTGTGGCTGTTATCCACCTCAGACACAGCTGCATTTCGATAGTAGGAAGGTGATCAATACATACTGTATAAAATAATAATTATTTATTATTTATTGAGTACTATGGGTAGGCTGCCTGCTATGCAAAATATAAAAAAAAGACAAAACCCCTTGGATCCATGATCAGAGGGAGAAGGAAAGACAAATAGCTTTGCAGTCTGTCCCTAAGGCAAATGCATTCCTAAGTGTCTGGCGTTGCAGTATGAGCATCATACACAAATTTTACAAGACCACAGAGTCTGGAGAGAGGGGCCAGAAGGTTTGATTTCTCACTTTTGGGTTTGTGTGCACTTCAAGTGTGTAAGGTTCCTGTCTGCTAATCTTCTTTGAGGTACACTTTTAGTATGATACCACATTAAAAAACTTTACATTCATGTTCCCCACAGTAGATTTACTGTGCTAAGAGCTAATGGTGATAAAACGATAAATAATAATATCTAGGATGTACGCCCTGAATGAATGAAATACTGACCACAAAACAGTCTATGGTGACTCTCAGTTGCTGTTCTCTACTTTTACAAGTGAGGAAATGAGAGGATAAAAAGTTCGAGATATTTGTACAAGGAAAACTTTGTGGCTGGTTTAGATGAAACGGGCAGTGTACAAATTGACTTGAAATACGCGGTAGGTTGGGGTCAAACTCTGAGCTAGAAGGGAAAATTCTTCGTGAACTTTAAGGATTTTGGGGGACTCATGAAAGCGCCTGAGGAAGGCGCTTCCTCTGCCCTGACGGCAGGTGCCTGGTGGGAAACTGAAGGAAAAAATAAGCTGCATCAGCCTGGCTTCGACTTGCTGGGACCAGCGGGACAAAAGTCCGCCTCGGTGTGCCGGCCCGGTGAAGGAGCGCTCGAGGAACGAGACGCTGACGGGCCGAAGGTAGGCGAAAAGCCGCCGAACGTCTTTCCTGGGAGGAGGCGGCGGAAGCGTGGGAGGTGAAGCCCGGCGGAGCGCTGCTGCCCGTGCCGGGGCCGTGCCCGCTGTCGGGGCCGGGCGGACTGTGCCGGCGGCCGGGGCGCGGACCCGCGGTCTCTTTAAAAGCCGGGGCCGGTCGGGCGGGCGCGGCGGCAGCAGGGGGCGGCGGCGGCGGCGNNGGAGCTGCCCGCCCGGCGAGCGCTGGGCGCCGCCGCTCCGGAGCTCCGCGGGCGGGTTTCTCCTCACCCTTCTCACGACAACTATTTCGGATCGCTTTTTCCCTCTCCCCGTTCCGTGCTGCCCCGGCGGGGCTGGGCGCTGCCCGCCCGGGCGGAGTGGGCGCGCACCGACCCTCCGGGACGCTCTGGCTCCTTTGGCCAGACTTTTTGGGAGATTGCAGCTCCCACGGCGGGGCATTTTGGAATGGAAAATTGGTGGGTGGGGGCTCTCGAGAAAGAAGACACTACGCTGAGTTACAGCAGGGAGACCCTTAGAGTGAGCCTGCTGTTTCACTAAAGCTTAAGGATTTCTTTAAAAAAAAATTCTAACGAGAAGAGAGGCTGAAGATGAAAGTTTTTTAATATTTTTTCCTCTTCCAAGTCTTCGGATCTATTACGGTAGCGCCTTCCTCCCCGCCTTCCATTTGTTTGTATTAATGATTTAGTAGCCGTCTTGCCTGAAAACTTCCACCGTGAGTGACTGCTGTGGGTTTTCAGGCAGTCAGTGACCTTAAAGGTTGGTTCAGTGCTTTTTTTTCGTGCAAAATATATGTGAAATAACCGCTGTATTGTTTTTTTTCCTTATCTTTTTTTCTGCAAAAATATTACACCTTCTTTATAATTTAAAAGAAAACACCATCGAGTCAGGGAGTGATGTAATTCTCCTACCTAAGGGCACCGACTCTGGTGCTTTGCAGGTGACTTGTCTTTTGCTTACTCTTAAATTTATTTAAATGGCAGTCTTATGTAGCTAGGAAGTAACATGTTTAACAGTGCTGTTTTAAAGATGCATTTTGTTAAAATTGAACACTTTCCATTTCAATTTTTTTTTCTTCCTGATTTCTGCCCCTCCTCCTTCAAAAGAAAACAATAAAAAAGATTAGGCATGAGATCAGCGGCAGAAAAACCAAAGGATTGGGGAGGCAGAACCGGGTCTAAAAACATTGAATCGTTTATAAAAAGCACACTTTCAGCTTTTAGCTTTTCCAAGCTCTTTTTCCACCTTTCCGTGATCAAACTGTTCAACACTTCGTTGCAAATAGTTTTAAGGAATTATTTCTGTTTTTTCTAAATATTATTTGTCCCTCCTGTATTTTTTGCTGCCCGCAATTGTTCTGAGATAAGCGCGCAGCCTTCTAAAAAGGTGATTATTGAAATGTCCGCTCACCAATACCTGCTTATTGCATATTTTGAGGGGCTATTTTTTGGGGGGGTGAACTCTTAACTAGACTGGTGAAAAGTCTAAGAGAGATGTTGAGTAGGTGGGGAAAGATTTGATCACAAAAGGTTTTGTTTGCCGTGATGATACAGTGAGTTATTAATTGTAACGTTAACCAGAAAGGTGTTACGTCTGTCACTGGTTTAATTTAAAATGGTCATCAGTGTTAAGTTGAGCAAGTTTATATAAGGGTTAGTAGTATTTTGGGGGGAGGAGGTTGCAGAGATTATTGCTTGTGGATTTGCAACTGAACGCACTTTATCAGCTGAATGAACTGGATTATTATGTAGACAAAATTTTCCATTTCTCTATCCGTTTCTTTTTGTTATTTGGCACTTTCTTAAATGTTTATCTGTCGCTAACAAAGTGTCTGGTTTTTGGGAGTAGGGAGGTGCAGCTGGGGACATTGGAAGTTTGGGGATAATGTGAGCAACAGGACTGTATTTATTTATTAAAAAAACCCCAAACCCCAAAGTTAGGAGGTGAGGATTCTCTTTCTGGAGCATTCGGGCACCTTCTGGTGGGGTATGTCTCTAGGCTTTTAATTATTTATTTCACTTTTGTCCTTTCAAAATGAAGTAGAGCGAAACCAAAATGAAACAAAGTAAAATTAGAGTAAGCGTTGAAAAATAAATAAATAAAACAAGGGATCGGCTGGAAGCCCAATGCTTGATTTCATCAACCTGGTGGCGATGGCTTCTCGATAGAAGCGATATCTGCCGATATCGCCCCTGTTCCATGGCTGTAGCCTGGCCTCATTTTACGCTGCGTTTCCAATGAACATGTTGACGTGCTGCTGCTTATATAAGGGGAAGAACAAATTCAAGCAGATTAGTGCTTGGGATTTTGAGATCGGCTACCCAGATCGCGTTGTGGGTTTTTTTCCTTTCCTTGGGGGAGCTGATGGGGGAAGGCTGGAGAATGACGGGAGGGGATGAAATCGGAATGTGTGGTTGGGAGAAGATGGGGGTGATGCGGGGAGCAGCTTATTCGCATAATGTCTGCGCCGTGTCCCTTTTTCTTTTCTTTTTATAAAACCCATTATCTCTAAAAACACATTATTCTTCAGCTCGGTCTAAAAAAAAAATAGTGGGAGGGGTTATCATAGCGAGGGGGTTTGGTATGGGAGTCATTAGACCCACTGCTGCAAAACCAAGATACAGAAATCCATCTGCACCAACATTTCGGAGGGAGGGAGGGCATAGAGAGGGGGGAAGGGATGGATTGTCTATCTTGGATTAGCGAAGTGAAGCTTTGTATTCTTCATTTTCCTCCCCATTTTCTGCCATTTTCCCCCATCCCCCCCATCTGCACACCCGCTTTCCTCCTCCCAGCCCCCACTCCCCCGAAGGTTTCTCATCCCTTGACGAGAAAATTCTGTGTTACATCCTGATGGCTCTGCGGCTTTTTTTTAGTGCATCACAACAGTGGCACGATGACCTTTACTTCATGCCACACAGATTTGGGTTCCCGGTAGGGCTGTGACTGCAGCTTGGGCACACTCATACACTCATAGTCATGCACCTTGGACAGTCGGTGATTTAATTTCAATTTTTGCGTGTGCATCTTTGTGTGTGTGTGTGGCTGGTAAACATCGGCAGAGGGTAAGGAACGCAGTATTTGCCAAAGGCACGTCCATCCATTTCGCCAGCCCCTCTTGCCGTTCTCTTTTCCTGGACATTGTGTCACACATCATGAGATTTTGTGCTGGAGAGGGGTGTGCCCTCTGTGGATGGCAGGGGCCTGGGGGTTGGAGGGAGTATATGTGTACTGGGGAGGGAGGAATTGTGTGGGGGGAAATGGACCTGACGATGCTAATAACATTATTTTGGTCAAATGAACGTCTGGTGATAATGATTCAGTGTAACCATCCGTGAAATACATGCTTGCGACACACTGGAATAAAGGTTACTCCAGGGAGCTCCGTCAGAGCCAGGCATGCTCGGGGGAGTGAGCTGTCCCCTTGACGGGGGAAACAAAATTCATAAGCATCCAAGGTCCCCTCTCTTTCTAATGCCTCCTTGCATGTCCGAGCTGGAGGGCATTGCGATCGAGAGAGGGGGTGGGCTGCACTGGAGCCAGGACGAAACAAAGCATTCCTGCCTCATCCTCTCGTGCCATCCTCTCTTGCCCTCTTTGAGCTTATCCATACTGTTGATGCAGATGATACAGGAGTATCGCCATTTCCATGCAATCCCTGCTGGAGCCTGGAAGGTGGTGAATTGAGAGGCGGAGAAAAGCTCCTTGTGTTTCTGTTGTAGGATGTGCAGGAGAGCCATGGCTTTTCAGGTCTGAGCGGAGCAGGGAAAAGGCTCGGGTGGGGGAGCAAAGGGAGATTAGAGTCTCTTCCTCCATCCATTGTTCCCTTCCTTCTTTCCCCCAGCTAGAACGCGGGGAAGGACCTGACAAGCCTCAGCAGGTGGCTGTGGTGACTGGCAAGCAGGAGATGAGACAGTGAGAGGGAAGCTTTCCCTGCATTTCAGGATGTCCAGGACCCTCTCCAAGGCTCACAGACCTGCTCAGCACCCTCCTTCTCTGGGTGTGAAGGACTTCATTCTTTGGTCGTGGGTTGCTCGCACCCAGGCTGAGGGGAGCTGTGGCAGGAAGGTGCTCCTGCTAGCTGCTACTTCTGCTTTCCTGTGTGTGGCTGTGCCTGCTCTGAGGTCTCCATGTTTCTGGATCCTTCCACTTCATGAAGCAATAGCAAAAGCTGAATAAATAGATCTGTCCAGAGCCACTGCCGTTGTTCGCCTTTTGCTTTTCTCCTTTCTCTGACCTTGAGGTGCAGAGGTAAACTACAGCCAGGAAGATGGGGGCAGTGGTACATCCAGTGCACCACATTGTTTCTGTAAATGATGCCTGGAGAGATTGCTCTGCTCCCTTGGTTTTTGCTCACCAGCACCAATCTTGCTGGTGCCCAGCTTCACCAGTAGTTACTTTTGGTCTCTTCCTGCCCTGCCTTTTACCTCAGTTACTTTGGAAATGGTTGTTATGCTGCAACTCCTGTGCTTGTAGGAATCCTAGCATCATACAGTATCCTCAGTTGGAAGTCCAGCTCCTGGCCCTGCACAGAACACCCCAAGAATCATCCCATGTCCCTGATGACATTGTCCAAAGGCTTCTTGAACTCTGTCAGGCTTGGTTCTGTGACCACTTCCCTGGGGAGCCTGTTCCAATGCTCAACCCTCTGGGTGAAGAACCTTTTCCTGATACCAGCCTAAACCTTCCCGGACACAGCTTCATGGCATTCCTTCGGTCCTGTCACTGGTCATGAGAGAGAAGAGATCAGTGCCTCTCCTTCTTCTCCTTGTGAGGAAGTTGTAGACTGCGATGAGGTGTCCCCTGTCTCCTACAGGCTGAACAGTTCAATTGACCTCAGTTTTTTCTCATAAGGCCTTTCATCTTTGTAGCCTTCCTTTCAATGCTCTCTCATACCTCTTTATCCTCCTTACACTGGACTTCTATATGGCTGCTCTCTAAGATGATGTGTTGGCCATCTGAGCAACAGGCAGAATGTGTTGCAGGGCCTGCTCCCATCCTGTGGAGACTGCCTCCCTGGTATCTCCCTGCTACCCTGGAGGGCAAAGGTGGACCCAGGTTTTATGGTTGCTCCTTTTCCCTGGTGATTCAAGTACTAGTGTGTTCTTGTGGCCTGGTTAGCTTGCTTTCATGAATTATTTGTTAACATGAAAAGTTGGAAAAAGCATTATTGTAGGTATGCTTTAATGATTGCAATGTGAGTTTTGTAGCTCATCCTGAATGTCGTGCTTTGCTCTTCCTTGAGCTTTCACAGCCAACAAGGAAGAACATTGACATAGCGGTGGACCTTACCGCTGAATGTTTTGCATTCTTGAAGTGAGAGAGGAATTCAGTTCCTGCAGAGCATTCAGAGAGGGAGAGGTGGTGCCGGGGTAATTTGTGGTAGCAATGATGGTGGATTTTAATGTTTAAGTCCCTGTTCAAAAAGGAAATAAGCATGCCTCCTTCCTCTCTTACTTTCTTGCCTTTCTAAGCAAATTGCCAAGCCACCAGTTTTAGGCTACTCTTTGTTTTTTTTATGTCTGAGGATTGGATTTCAACCCTCAGCCTAGAGGACACCTTCAGACTGTACAAGCTGGTTGGACGCTTGTCTGGCTTATTCCTGGGAAGGTAGAGTATAGTTCCCTTTTTGTTGTATCAGCAGTGGTATTTTGGTGGATCTACTGAACTTCTTTGTTTTCTGCAATCTCCTCCAGGGATCTTTAGTGTATTTTTTTTGAGAAGCAGAGTGTATTTTCACCCCCTGATCTGTTTTCCTTTGCGATCTCCTTAACTCTGTGTTCTGGGCATGTGCAGGTAGATGTCAGGATACCATCTGAGCTGTGATATGCTCTATCAATGATAAGGACGCACAGTGATCTGTCCAATAACAAACTGAAGGAGTCAGAAGCTTTATGGTGACCAAAAGCCAGGATAAGTGATGACCTCTGGTGATGATGCAAGAGACATAGTGTTTTATTTAAAAGCAAAATGCATCCAGCTTTATCTGCCCCTGCCCCCCACCAGCATGAAGAGAAGACAGGCTTTATTTTTGGACTATTGCCAAGGCAGCTGGAGCCAGAAATTACCCAAATTTTGGTTAAGCTTTGGAAATTTTTATCAGCTCTCATCTGTCCCTCATTCCCTTCTTCTAGGTAATAGCATTCTGTCAGTCTAGCAGAGTTGGTTCCTAATGCATACAGCAAGTGGTGAGGAAGATACTTTTAATTTTGGAAACCAAGATACTAGAGGGATTGGTAGCTTCTTGAAATGAGTGCACAACATAATCTTGGTTTAGGTTGTTTGTTTTTTCTTTTCTTTTGTTTCTCCTCACTTGGGCATAGACAATGGTAATTCATGTCTCTGACTCTGAGAATCAGAAGTGGTGTTTTGACTTCTCACCTCCATCCAAACAGTCAGACCAAAACATGTTTGTAGAAAGGCAGCATGAGAGAAATTTTTTCTGCCTTTCTCCTTGTTGTGGGCAGTGGATAGCACTTTTATGCTCACTTTATACCTTTTTATGAATTCTCTTTTTTTTTTTTTTTTAAATGGAGAAACCACCACTTTGGGTTGGGCTAGCCTGAGTATGGTTTTACTGAAGTCTAGTAGGGATAAAGTGCAGTGGCTCCCTAGTGATGTTCTTGAAAAGTTGAGCAATGAGACTCCTACTGGAAATACACCAGCAATGTTGGAAGATCCTGCATTCTTCCTTAATGGAAGGTGGGAACACAATTTCTCTTGTTACCCATTCATAGAAAACAGCGCTCTCTGAGCACTCTGGACAGCTCCTGTGAGCTGTACACCACACAGCCAGCTTGGCAGAGTGCTCTGTTTAATGGCTAAAGCCTTCAGCCTCTTTAGACTCTGGGCTGCTGGGGACATCACTATGTGGCTTTTCAGAGGGTTTTGGAGGTTCACTTACAGTTGTCAGAACTTCAGCTCTGTTTTAAATATGGCCCCTTGCTACACGGTGGATTAGCCCTTCATCTGCTTTGCTTTCTCCTTGTCTCAGAGGTTTCTTCTTGTCTCTCACAGCCGTGTGCCCAAGTTCTCTCCCAGGCATGCTGCCCTGCCTGTTTTTTGTCTGCCGGCAGAAGGAGTGAGCTGGGGTGGTAGGAAGGGTACGTCAGGGATTTGTGGGACTGTCAGCATACCTATTGGGTCTCAGTGGTGTGCTCAGCTCCTGTCCTTTCCAAATTCGTTTCCTCTGCCCTTGACGGTGAGGGACGGCTTATTTCAAACAAAATCTGCTTGTGTCATTCCTAGTCCTGCCGCTTGTCATCCATCACATCGTGGGAACTAATTAACACTAGTAGCTTTGGATCCCAGGAATGACAGTGCTGGGATGGTAGACTTTTTCAAAGATCCTGATGTCTCTCTTCATAACTAGGGCAGCTCAGCCCAGGAGTTCATGGACTCTGTTGTCCTTTGCCGTCTGCACCAACCCCATAGTGAGGGTGCCTGTGTGTGTAGCAGGGAGGGTATTCAAGCTCTAGGCCTGCCTCATAATGCCCTTGACAGTGCTGCAGCATCCCCTGCATCCAAGTACCTCCCAGCAGCCGGATGAGAGCCAAGGAATGGGATAGAATAATAATTGATGAGGATAGGGGGAGGTATGATGTAAACCTTTTGAAGCTGCCGGAACCATCTCCTCTGCCTTTGGGTGTATACAGCTGCGTGTAGTTCCTGGATGTGCTTGTGAGTTTGACCCTGTGAGAATGCCCTGCTCATGGCAGAGAACACTGTCCTGTTTCTGCTGTGCTGGCCGGATTGTTGGGGGGGTCGTGGGGGAATCAGTGTGCTGCTGCTGTGGGGATTAAAGGTGAGGTCTCAGTCATACTGTGAGGCTACACAGGGAGCACTTGCTTCCCTTCTCCCTCTAATTTGTCTTTCCTGCTGTTGTGAACCACTTCTACAAAAGGAGTCTTATGAGGATGGAAAGAGAGGTAACTAAGAGGATGATGTTTGCTGGCAGCTGAAGGAAGATGAGGAGAGGAATAACTTTCCAGCGGGGTAACTGTCTGATGGGACCAGCTGCATCTGCAAAGCAGGGAAGTGCTGGCTTTGTTTCAGTCTGCTCTTGCATACCATTTTTTTTCCAATAATGTGTTAATTAAACATTGATTTCAGGGGAAAAAGGAATCTGCTTGACCTGCAGAAACTAAATGGAGTGTGGAGGAATGGGATGTGGTGAGGGATGTGGAAGGACCTTCTGTCTTGTCTTCATGACTAGTCATGGAGGGAAGCAAGGAAAGGGCTGGAGAAAAATCTCTTCACCTTAAATTTAGAGTCCTTCACTCATCTTAAGCCTGACTCTTGTTTCTTCTGTAACTGCACTGTTTCCAACTGACACGTGTTAAGGAATTACCAGGTAGACGGCAGTATTTCTTCGAAATACTTCATTTGTATTAAAAAGCAAAATGGAAGAGAGATTCTTTTCAAGGTGCTCAAGAGGCTTCTGTCCAGTTTGACAGTCTTCTAATTTTCTACTCTTATAGTTGCTGTTGTACCCATAAGTGAATTAAGTCGTGGTGCAAGTTAAGGCACCAGTCATAATAGTCTTGTTAATTGCAAATATCTAACTGACCTTCATTTACTGAATGTGGATGTCAGTCACTGAACACAGATATAAGGTCGTGATGTGCACTACTTTTTAATATTTTCTCTTCTGGTCCTCAGAGCATTGGAAGGTGAGACAAGATTGTGATATGTCCTTCTCTTGCTTGGTTGAATTCCCTTCTGTTCATTAGACTGGAAGAGCCTATGGAAGGCTATGCTGCCATCCTTTTATACTTCCAGGTGTTAGGGATGCATAGACAAGGTAAGAGTCCTTGCATTAGTCTGTGATCTTATCTGGAATAAACTTCTCTGTTGATGTGGGCAATATATTCTTAATGGACTTAAACAGTTTGATTTGAATTCTTTTGACCACTGTGCTTTCTGTCTTCATTAGTTCTGGGAAATAATGGAAAGGAGGGAATAACCTGTCTGACCTTTCTGAGCATTGCATAAGTCTGAATTAAAGTGATCTCACAAAGATCTCAATCAGTTCATGTGATTGAGCATGAATAAGTGAAATAACAGTGGTGCCCTGAGAAGGAACCCATCCTAGCTGTTGAACTCCTTTCTGTACCATCTGCAGTATCAGTCTACAGAAGCATCTGCTATAGCATTGGGACACATTTGAAAAGGAATGGATTAAGCCACAGAGCAACTATTTTCTAGGAAGATTTTTGATCTGTTGATGGCTGGTGAGATCCACAAAGTCACAGAATGGTTAAATTTGGCAGGGACCTCTCAAGGTTATCTGATCCAACACCCTGCTGAAGCAGGGTCACCCAGAATTCATGATCATGTCCAGATGGCTTTTGAATATATTCAAGGAGGGAGACTCTGTAAATTCCCTGGGCAACCTGTGTCAGGGCTCACTTACTCTCACAATAAAAAAGTGTTTCCTGATGTTCAGGCAGGACCTTCTGTGTTTCATTTTGTGCTCTTTGCCTCTGGTCCTGTCACTGGGCACCACTGAAAAGAGCCTGGCTCTGTCGTTTTTACACCCTGCCTTCAGATAATTATGTACATTGATAAGATGCTGCTCACCCCAGACACCCTCTAGAGTATTTTCTCCACTGGACTAAACAGTCTCAGCTCTCCTGGTGTTTCCTGGTATGAGAGATGCTCATAATCATCTTCATTGCCCTTTGTTGGATTCCCCCCATTATGTCTGCCTCTCTCTTGTACTGGGGAGTCCAGAACTGCACACAGTACTGGACTGTTTAGCCTCACCAGTGCTCAGTAGAGGGAAGGATCCCCTTCCTCTTGACAGCACTGCTGACAACTTTTAAGGCAGCCCAGGATACTGTTAACTGCCTGTTGTGCAAGGGCATGTTGTTGGCTGATATTCAATGTGGTGTCCACCAGGACCTCAGGTCCTTTCTGCAAAGCTGCTTTTCGGCCAGGTGTCCCTCAGCATGTACTGATCCATGACCTGTGAACTTCATTACAGTGGTACTGGGTGTCAGCAGAGCAGGCAGGATGGTTCTTAAGTATTAACTTAAGAAGAAATCTAGAGTTCTTTCTCAGAATGTGTTTAACCAGTTTTTCATAATAATTATAATTTTTGCCATTCACTGAAAATTCAAAACTATAATTTGTAAAACACTGAGTTCCTTGAAAGGAAGCCTTCATATATCTAATAATAGAACAGAATAGTTCCAGTTTGAAGCGACCTACAATGATCAACTAGTCCAACTTCTTGACCACTTCAGAGCAGATCAAACATTAAAGGATATTATTGAGGGCATTTTGCAACTGCCTCTGAGAGTCATAGGGCATTGGCCACCCCTCTAGGAAGACTGGTCCAGTGTTTGGTCACCCTCTCTGTAAAGAAGTCTTGCCTAATATCTGATCTGAACCTCATCTGCTGCATCTTTGAGTCATTCCTACATGTCCTGTCATTGAATATGAGGAAAAGAGCTCAGCTACTCCCTCCAGTACCCCTCCTCGGGAAGCTGTAGATAGCAGTTGTCTTTCCCCTCAACCCCCTTTTTTCCAAACTTAATAAACCTGGAGTGCTCAGCCCCTCCTCAGAGCACGTGTGTTCTAGCATTTCAGCAGCTTTGTTATCCTCCTCTGGACACATTCAGTTAACATCCTTTTTAATTTTGGGGAGAGAGAAATTCTGGTTCAATTGTCCTTTTACGATGGCTGGTTACACACTGCAATCTTTTTGTAGACCACAAAGAAATTTTAAATTATTGATTATTTTGATTTTTTGAAGGGGGACAAGGAGAGAGAGTGCAGAAGTTGGAGGACTAAGACCAATCTTCTTGAGGAACTCTGAATGCCTGTTGGTGCATTGAAGTCCTGGTATTAAAATCTGCCAGTTTGGTCAGCTCAAGCAGCACTTTCAAAGAGGGTGTGATACAATATAATTTCAAGTATATGCATAAAAAATGCCTGCTGCATATCTGTGAATAAAATGCTGAGGACTTTATGGAGAAAATACAAAGAAACATTGATTCTTGATATGATTTCATAGAGGTCATTAATCAAATACATGTTGAGGGTGTGTCTCATACCAGTGGACCAAAAGGCATAATTTTGTTGAGCCACATCTTAAGGATTTAGTTCAATATAATTAGCTTTTTAAAATGTGTCCTGCTCTTCCTTGATGGTTGATATGAGCAAATGAGTTGCTAGCAGCTCTGTTTGGTGCTAGCTTGGGTCATAGAGTGATGTGCTGCCTAGGATGTTGCTGTACTTTTTTGGCAGCAGATCGTAATATCATTGAGTTAAATGTATTTTATGAGGCTAGAGTGAGCTACTGTTTATTTACGAAGACCACCGTGTATCAATGCATTGGGTTTGTGTGGTCAGGTTTTGGTAGCTGTGGAGGGGCTACAGGATGGCTTCTGTGAAAGCTGCCAGAAGCTTTCTCCATGTACAGCCAACCAATGCCAGCCAGCTCCCAGATGGATGTTCTGCTGGCTAAGGCCAAGCCAGTCAGGAATGACAGTAACACCACTAACGTACTTAAGAAGGAAAGAAAAGTTTTTGCACAGAAGTAATTGTGGCCAGAGAATAAAGGAGTGAGAATGTGTGACAGAAGAAACTCTGCAGACACCAAGGCCAGCAGAGAAGGTAGGGCAGGAGAGGCTTGGGGGGCCAGAGCTGAGAACCCCCTGTAGCCCACGGTGAAGCCCGTGGTGAGGCAGGATGTGTTCCTGCAGTCCATGGAAATCTGTGGGGGTGCAGAGATCCCATGGAAGAGCCCCTCACTAGAGCAGGGGATGCCCAAAAGAAGGTTGGGATCCCTTGGGAAGCCTGTGCTGGAGCAGGCTCTTGGGAGGGACCTCCAGACCCGTGGAGAGAGGTGCCTACACTGGAGCAGGTTTGCTGACAGGACTTGTGACCCCATGGGGGGACCCATGCTGGAACAGCCTGTTCTTGAAGGACTGAACCCCATGGAGAGGGATCCATTTTGGAGCAGTGAAGAACTGTAACCCATGAGAGGAACTCATCCTGGAGAAGTTCATGGAGGACTGTCTGCTATGGAAAGGACTCCTCTCCCTGAGGAGGGAGCAGTGGCAGAAACAACATGTGATAAACTGATCATAACCTCCATTCCCTATTTCCCTGCATTGCTCATGGGGAGAAGGTAGAGAATTGGGAATAAAGTTAAGCCCAGGAAGGAGGGAGGGGTGTGGGGAAGATGTTTTTAGGATTTATTTTAGTTCTCATTATCCTGCTCTGATTTTGATTGGTAATAAATTCAATTAATTTCTCCAAGTCGAGTCTGTTTTGCCTGTGATGGTAATTGATGAAGTATCTCTGTCTGCCCTTATCTCAACTCATGAGCCTTTCTTTGTATTTTCTCTCCCTGTCCAGTTGCAGAGGGGAGTGGTAGAGCGGTTTTGGTGAGTACCTGTCATCCAGCCAGTGTCAGCCTGCCAGAATCAGGTAGAATGCAGAGTGAAAAGGGAGTAGTGATTTGATAGGCTTTTGATAAAGACAGTAACTCTTTTCAAGAAGTTTGTCTGAACTCAGCAATTCTTCCTTTCATGCTTTCATCCTTTGTTGCCAGTGTGTAACATGAGTCTGGAAGTTGATCTGCTTTCTTGGCACAATGTAGGTAATTTACCAATTAAACTAGAAAATGGTCTAAATTTCATAAGAAGTAATTTATTAAAGACAAATGAAAAGTACTGTACTTGGAAAGATCTACTCAAATGCCTGTATGTAAAATGGGGGATAACAAGCTAGGGAACAGAACTGCAGAAAAGGATCTGGGAGGCACTACTATGAGTCAGAGACTGAATGTGAGTCAACTGTGTGGTGATGTTGCAAAAAAGCAAATCGCATTTTAGGGTATATTTAACAGGAAAATCACGTGTAGCACACAGGCAGTAGTTTTTCTACGCTAGCAGCCACGGCTGAAGCCATAGCAAGCATTGCATCCAGTGAGAGCAGGAAAACCAGAAACAGTGGAAGGAGATGTGAGCAGCCAGAGTGGCAAATGCCTCTGCAAGGAGAGAGAGGATTGGTTGGGTTGGTTTAGGCTAGAGAGAAGATTGACGAGGGAAAAGCCGTCCAATATTTAAAAGCTTGTTTTAAGAAGACAGTGATTAATTGTTCTCTGTGTCTGCTGGGGATAGGACAAGAAGTAATCAGCTTAATTTGTAGCAAGGAAGATGTGGAGGTAAGTGCTAGGAAAAGCTTTATGAGTATTTGGATAGTTAAGCAGGAAAACAGTGTCCTGAGGGAGGTTGTAGTGCCCTCATCACAGGGAGTTTTAAGAGCAGATGAGACAGGAGACACCAAATTTTATCTAGGTTGTTTTATTATAGTTTTGGCAGGTTCAGAGGGGAATGGGCTGCCTGAACTCCTGATGTCTGGTCCCAACAGCTCTTGCAGTGCCTGGAAGGGAGGCTTGTCCCCTCACTGGCAGTTGTGGTGGGAGTGTGGGGATACAGAGCCAGGGTGAATCACTCCCTCTGCAAATTGCCCTGCAGCATCTTCCATGCCCCTGGCATGATGCAGTTTTACAGTGCACATCCCAAAAAGGCCTGAGGGAGCTTGTGTGTTCAGCAGTGTTACATTAGAATCCAGCACTGTAAGCCTTTCTATTTCTGCAGGTAACAAACAAGCAGAGGGCTGGCCCAACTTTCTGCATCTTCGTAACTGGGAATTGGAAGTTGTTGGAGACTTTTATCCTGGTTGCTCACTAATTTACACTGGGAAGATTTGGTGAGATTATTTGGAGATGAAAAAAAAGGCTTACACTTCTGTTTTCACCTCTTAAAAAACACCGCAGATTTGTGTGTATGGTGTGTTAAAGTTACAAGATGATTTTTCTGTGCTCTTCCATCAAATTAAGTGGACAAGGGCAAAGGATTTTTCTCTCTGCAACATTTTTCTTCCAGTGTCCTCAAGCAGAGTAGTCTGGATGAAGCACTGCATGAGATGCATTTGCACCCAATGGATTTGAGAAGAGAGAGCCTAATGCCTGATTCAGTAAGACATACTTCAGTACTTGTGAGAGGGGCTCATGGCACTTTAAGAGAGGAGGATGTTTCTTGGTGAGTGGGGCTTTTCTTCCCTGACAGTTCAGCAAAACCTTTCAGCTACTAGCAAGGAATCCAAGACATACTATGTGGCATGTTACTGCTATCTCTTCCTGAATCTTTACGCTAACAACCTATCTGGATCCACTCGGGCCTAGGAGTGAATTTCTGAGTGTCTCCAGTGCAGAGAGCCAGTTTCCCTATCAAACCTCAAAGAAGGAAGATTTCCCTTTTAGTTCAAAAGACCATCTGGGAATACATGCTTGTTGAAGTTGGACAGTGTTTTGCTTGACCGCAATCTCTGTGCACAGTCTATAATGTAACTGTTTCCCACTATCTTACATAAACTTGTAACTGCAGGCTTTTGCCATTCTTCAGAGGGAGTGGAGGATGAAGATACTATCCTCTACTTCTTGGCACTAGAAATGAGTCAGGGTTGACACACAAAAGTAGGAGGCAACAGTTTGTGTGTAGGAAGCTTGTTCTGTCCAAAGAAAATCTATGGGTTATATGCAGGGTGTTAGTCCCACTGCACTGCAAGGCTGGTATCTTCTTCTGAAACTGAGTTCACACACACTCACCATTTGGAGCATATGGAGAGCTCAGCAGATCCAGCCCTCAAGGGATGACTGGTGAAATGGTTGAAGGTAGGTTGGGATGTAATTATTTGTTTATGAGGCCCCATATTGCACCAAGTTATAATTGTTTATGAACACTGCTGTGAAGTCAGGAGGGAAATGTTCCAACCCAAGGAGATACTAAGATATAACCTAATTATTGTTGTTATTTTTATTCCTGCCTATTGTGGTAGCACCTACACAATGCTTGTTCAAACACAGGGCAAAAATGTTCCCTGCCCCAAAGAGTAGCAAGCTAAGTATGAGACAGGAGACAACAGATGGACACAGATAACTGGGGGAGTACAGAAAACCAAAGATTGGTCAGCAGGATGGGTGGCATGATAGTATGTTGACAGCTTAGCTGTTGTCAAGCTTTCTGTAGGCATGTGGCAAAGAATTATAACAATAATTCAAACTGCATCCTTTGCTTTGGTGGTGTTGTGTGTGCATCTTCCATCTGTTTAAATAAAACAGCTTAATTCTCACTCAATGAGGTTTTTTCTGTCCCAAAACTTCCCATCATTCATCTGGTACAGGTGGGGAGACACACTGGTCCAACAATGAAGTGTCCATTGCAGTTCTCAAGGGAAACAGTAGTTTATTATTTGGAAAGAGAATGAGATTAAGCATGGGATTTTGCTGCCCTATGTTTTAAAGGACACTGGGAAAAGACTGAAGGATCTCAGCAGGATGATTATCCAAAGTAACTGGCATAATGCAGGAGATTTATTGGCAGAAGTGGTGTCTTACCAAAGTGTTGCAAAAACAATCTAATGCCATTCACAGGCAACAATTTATCTATATAGGTCATGTCTTTGGTGCTGTACTAGTGCATACAGGGGTGGCTGAAAGAGTGGAGGGCTCTGATTCAGCTGAACAGCGAAGAGTTGTTCCAGATGTGTGGCTGTACCTCCCTTCTGGGGTGAGTGTGGCCTTAGGACTCTGCCTGTGCCAGTGTCTGCATTCACATGTAAGTCTTCTTTTAGGTGTTACCTTGAGAGGGCCAAAAAATGGAGGATAAAAATCAGGTAATTTTAGGGAGTCCTTGTTTCTGAATTGGAATTATATCAAGTAACTTTGTGTGGTGCTGTGACATTGCTTCTCTCTCTAACTGTGTGGTGTGTTATCACACGGTATGCCAACATCAGACATGTTATAATGGATGGTGAGATTTCATAGCTGCTTGTACAGTTTTTAGGTTTGGTGTTGAAGAACAGAAAATGAAGAATAAATATTCAGCTGCTCTTGACCTGAACACATCCAGCTCCCCTGGCTTCTTTGCATATCATGCTCCAGCTCCTCACCATTTGGGTGCTTCGTGCAGTTGTGAAAGCTAATAATATATTGAAGTGTGTTGGCCAAAGCACAGACAGCAGGTCAAGGGATGAGCTTATTTCCCCACACCCAGCACCTGTGGGATTATGTCTGTTTATTGTGCCTTGTCCTGGGCTCCCCAGTACAAGAAAGCCATTGCCAAAATGCAGCAAGTCCAGCTGAGGAACGCTGTTAGTAACTGGCCATCACTGGGTTGTTGCACTGCTGACCACTAGCCCTTCAATGCAGTGGTCCTGTCAGTTTTCCATGTGCTTTGCAGTGCACCAATCTAGTACCAGCTGTCTGTAAACCTTGGAATCACATAAAATCTTGAGTTGGAAGGGACCAATAGGGATCATCATGTCCAACTCCCTGCTCTTCACAGCACAGCCTAAAACTAAAACATAGAACTTAGTGCCATCCAGATGCTCCTTGAACTCTGACGGACTTAGTGCCCCGACTTCTTCCCTGGGAAGCCTATTCCAGTGGATCCCTCTCAGTAAAAAACATTTTCCTAATGTCCAATCTGAACTTCCTCTGATGCAGCTACCTACACTTGTTCACAATTATACCACTGGGGACTCTTTCAAAAGTTGTGCCATTCTTTTACTTATTGGGCTTGTCTCATTACAGAAGGCAATCTCGCTGATTTTTTTGGTATTTTTTCTTCCATGCTGGCTGTTCCCAATCAAATTCTGGGAATTTGTGTGCCTGGAAATGGGCTCCAGCAGGATTTGCTGAATAACCTTCCTTGGGACTGATGTTAGGCTAACCAGCCCATAATTCCTTGAATCTTCCTTCTTGTCCTCTTTGAAGACAGGTGTGACATTTAACCATTTCCAGTCATTGGAAGCCTCCTCCAATTACCATGACCTCTCTCTCTCATGTGACCAAGAGTAGCCTCACAGTGACATCTGCCACCACTGCATGCTTTCGTGCTGCTGGGGCATCTTGTGTTGTCACAGGGACTTGAGTATGCCCAGTTTGTTTAAATGGTTCTTAATGCAGTCTTCCTCTGCTATTGGTAATTTTTCAGTCCTCTGGATTCTTCCACTGGGCACAAGAACACCGGAACAAGAAGGCTGAGAACAGTCCTTGCCAGTGATGGCTAAATGTTTTCCTTTTACCACTGGTTTCTTGTTCCATTCACCTTTGGGCCCACAGTTTCCTTAGTCATGCTTGTGCTGGCAGTGTGCATTAAGAAGCCCTTCTTGATGCCTTTCACATTTCATGACTTTTGATGCAATTTCAAGCTTTTCTAATTTTCATCCTGACATGCTGAGGCAGAGTTTCAGTATTTTTCCTGAGAAGCACACCCCCACTTTCACCTTTCATTCGCATCCTTTTGTGTTTGAGTGCTGTCAGGAGTTTCCCATTCAGCTGCCTGCTTCCTTCCACACCCACTTGGCTTCCCACAAATTGAATTGGACTGTTCTTATGCTTTGAGGAGTTTGTTCTTTAAGATCTTTAAGGTCTCCTGGGTCCCTTTGCTAGATTATCCCATGTAAGTGCTCAGTGAATGATTTCTTAAAGCTCTCCAGTGATTATTCTGTCACTGTAATTGTGCTGGAAAAAGGGTTCTGTTTGTAAACTGATTCATATGTCATTTCAGATTCGGCTGTTCTTCTCTGTAATTTTTGTTTCTCTTTGTGTTAAACACATGATACCTCTTCTCTCTATTTCCACTCAAGTTTTTTCTATCTTGCTTCTGGTGGTTTGACCCTGGCTGTATGCCAGGTATCCACCAAAGCTGCTCTGCCACTCCCCTCCTCAGCTGGACAGGGAGAGAAAATATAGCAAATGGCCTGTGAGTTAAGGGCATGGAGAGATCACTCACCAAATACTGTCATGGGCAAGAGACTTGACATGGGAAAAGCACTTGAATTTATTACCAATCAAAATCAGAGCAGGACAATGAGAAGTAAAGCAAATCCTAAGAACACTTCCCCACATCCCTCTTTCTTTCGCAGCTTAAACTTTATTCCTGATTCTCTACCTCCTTCTGCCTCCAGCAGTGCAGGAAGATGGGGAATGGGGGTTACCGTCAGTTCATTACATGTTTCTGTTGTTCTGGAGCCCTTCCCCTGCTCCAGTGTGGGTTCCATTCCACAGGAGACAGTTGTTCACAAACTTCTCCAACGTGGATCCCTTTCCACAGGGTGCAGTCCTTCAGGAACAGAGTGCTCCAGCGTGGGTCCCCCACAAGGTCACAAGTCATGCCAGGAGCCTGTTCCAGCACAGGTTTACCAAGGGGTCACAATCTCCTTTGAGTATTTACCTGCTCCAGCTTGGATCTCCTCCGCAGGCTGTATGTGGATCTCTGCACCTCCATGGATTTCCATGGACTGCGGGGGCACATCCTGCCTCACCATGGGCTTCACTGTGGGCTGCAGGGGAATCTCAGCTCTGGTGCCTGGAGAACTTCCTGCCCCTCCTCCACTGACCTGGGTGTTCTTCCAGTTACATATTCTCACTCTTACCTCTTCTAGCCACAATTAATGCTGCACAAACCCATTTTTTCCTTCATAAATATGTTATCATAGAGGTGTTACTACCATCACTGATGTGCTCAGCCTTGGCCAGCTACATGTCCATCTTGGAGCCAACTGGCATTGACTCGGTTGAGCATGGGAGAAGCTTCTGGCAGTTCTCAGAGAAGCCACCCCTGTAGCCCCCCAGTTACCTTGCTGTGCAAACACTGCTTTGTAGCTTCTTTTTGCAGGACTCTGTGGAGATATTTTTATGTGTTTTATTTGATGGTGAGTTGTTGTTCTGTGATTTTCTTCCCCCTGACACCTCCCTTCTTTAAACTGTCAGAGGTAAATAATCAAATGGAAAGGGCAGGAGGCACAGACTTTCTTTTTCATCTTGCCATTGAGTTATTTAATGACAAAAGCAAATTGCTATCTCTATTTCTTATCTCTGAAATGGGTCTCAAATTCAATAGATGGAGTTTAAATTCTTTTTGTTGAAGATCATAGACAACAGACCAATTTATTTAATCACATTTAGTATACTCTTCATCTTAGGGTTGGTTTGAGATTGTATCCCAAACTGTTTTCTCAGTTAATGGTTGTTAGACTTATCAGCAGATGCTGCCAACCCACAAAATTCTGTGTTGTGCGCCATATACCTTTGTCCTCAGACTTGTAATAGCATTGCAATTAAAAACCCACCTGAAATGATACTATAGACTAACAATAGATTAATTGCCAAGACCCTAATGATCATGTGTTTAGAAACAGAATTAATTAAGTGGCATATTCCATGTAATAGTGTTGCCATCCCGCTATGGAGTATTTTGCCATTGCTCAAAAGAATAGAGACATAGGTTTCTTGTTTCAACCTCTTCCCCCTCAACCTTCTCATGACTAAAGGAATGGGCATCCATCAATACTAGAGTCCTCCAGATTCTATGGAGAAAAATCCAGATTAATATGCTAATTGTATGGAGAGGAGTCTAGTTTTAGTGACAATTAATCTATTGAATTATATTACTGTACTCCCCAGTCATACACAAGAATTTTGTTGTCTGTGGTGCTGTCTAAATGTAGAACAAACAGTTTTCATCCTAAGTGATTTGTGTCTCTAAAGCATGCCCCTCAGTGGCCTCTAATAAAGATAACTTTCTGTAATTTATTTGGCCTCAAGTACTGCACCCAGACAGAATCTCCCCAAAGGCTATAACCTGCAGGAAGAAGTGAGTCAGATGAATATTTGTTAGTATACTTAACAGGAAACTGTATTATACCAAATTTCTGTGGGCCTTCCCAGTTCGGATAGGTGTTGCAAGGGCCAGAGAACTTAGTTTAGAAGAGATTCTAGAACAGAAAATTACTTGTACCTCCAGACAATTCTCTTTTGGAGTGAGTAGGGTTGGAGACGATTTTGCTGAGTGCTGTGGAAGTTATGACAAGGAGTTTAAAGGTGTTACCTGGGTATGCATGCAATACTAAAATACTGGTTAAATCCCTTAGTTCATCTTGTCTGTATACTGTGCTCTCCGCTGTACTCCTTTTCCAGCACTAGATGGTAACAGTGAATAGTGGCAGTTCATGCTGTGCCACCTGCATGTCTGTTCGTAAAATCTGGTTTTAGAGTAGCCTTGCAAAGAGAGGAGCAAAGATGGGCGAGGCAGCCTTTGCTTTACATCTCTGCTGAAGTCAACTGCACAGTACTTATTCTAATGCCATTGGTGTTGTGTCTAATCTGAAACGTGAGCAGACATTAGGCTTAGTAAATTGATGACCTCACTGTCTTGCCATCTTTGTCTCTGGATAACTAGATGTCTAAGAGGCTCAGGCAGTGATAAAGCTGAAAAACTCAAGCTCACCTAAATAAAACTTACATTTTGGATGGCTTAGTATGCTTAATTTCTTCCCTAAACACCTGGCTTCAAATCCTGATGAGACCATAAGTGAAAAAGGCATGTGAAGGTCTTCAGTTATTCCCTGCTTCGTGTATACCTCTGTGGCAGAAGTAGCCCAGGAAATCTGGTGTATGGCAAGAGTAGAAGAATCAAGAGGATTGTGAGGAAGGGTTGTGGCAGAAGATGGAATGGGTCACAGGCTTTGCACACAGCTTTCCTGTGCTTTTCCAGAAGTCAAGCAGGCATGTGCTCAAACACAGGCAAAGTTAACACGTGTGCACACAGTGGTTGTGCACCCTCCCTGAACTCTCTGCCCCTGTGCCAGGATAGCACTTGATGGCTCCTACTTTGATAATATCTGCTGGCTTCTGCCTGTACCCAGCACAAGTGAAGCCCTTTGTGATGCTGATGCTCATGCTGGCTGTGATGGTGTTTTCATAAGGCTCAAACTTTTATTCTCCACCTCGTTCCTTTGAACTCTGCCCACCACTCTGTGAATACTAACACTAGCCTATAAATTATCCAGCAGAGCTCTGGCACTTTAGCAGCCTGTGTTTTCAGTGGCGTGCATGCATAATCGATCTGGGAGACTGCCTCTGCTTTTACTCAGGCATTTGCAGAGACCTTAGATTTTCAGAGTTTTCAATCACTGCTGCCTGTATGCTTGTTCACTTCTCTGACTGTCTTCTCCTCTGCCACCCACACACAGACTTTTCTTCATCTGCCTGGGTGTAAAATGTCATGTCTCAGTGTAACCTGCCATAAGTTTGGGGGTGATGCTATAGGCAACCTTCCTATGAGGTGTGGAAGCAACAGGTCATTGCAAGCAACTTTCATGTAGAGTATTGTGCATCAGAATTTGAAAGGCTCCATTCTGACTTGCTACTTGGGGGTTGGGTGTGTGTGAGTGTTTGTCACACTCACAGTGATGTGCCTTATGGAGCAGCCTAGTGAGAAGATGCTACTGTCCTTTTCTTCTCTCATGTTTCCAGGAGACTCTTAGCATCATAGATGCTGTCCCTGTGACTCATTGCTCTTAGATTCTCTAAGTAGCTGAAAAGTTGCTTTTCTTTCAGTCAGTTGCCTGCTGACTGTCTATAGAATTTGGATTCTGAAGAGTTAAACAGTTGCTCTAGTATTTGGCTGCGGGGCTGACTTTTGCCTTGGAGCTTCTCTATGTCTTTGCTTAGCTCTGTCCACAACCAGAATATCTCAGCTGAATCTTTTTTCTCTTATGTTTCTTTTTTCCTCTTGTAATAAATTGCCACAGAATGGGCAGCCCAAACCTCTGTCTAAACTGCAAATGGGGTCAGCCTTGATTATCAAGGTTTCACTTATCTCTTCAAATCTGTTCATAGTAAACTGCCTTCTTAACACTTGCACATCATCCTGTGCCCGTGTGAAAAAGTTTTGTTATTGCATCCTATAGAAGCAGTCAGTTCCCAGTGAAAGATTGTGCCATTTGAGAGAAGGAGGAGACAGGGTATAGGTTTGATGTCTGTGTGATTGGGAACTGACTGTGCAAGGAATCCAAAGAACAAATAGGGAAAATGAGTAAAAAAGGAGTCTAGTAAATAATTTAACTGTACTGCAGATGTGGTTGGCACTAAGAGCATAGATGACAGCCTGGTAGCAAAAGAATCCAAAGGAAGTAGATGGAGAACAGGTAAGAAAAAGGAATTTTTAAAAGCAAGAAATAAAACCATGAAAAAATTACCAAGCTTTTGGTGAATCAAAAGAATATATGGACGTAGAAGAGGCTGGGAGGGAGAAGGACTAGAGAAAAAGTTTTTGAATGAAGAGTGTGAAAAAAGAGAGCAGAAGGCAGCTTTCTGATTTATGTCAGTATAGATCTAACAGAACTTCATGTGTCTGCTGACGCTCCTGACATCTGCGCAAGAACCTGGCTGACTTGCCACAGAAAGGAAGAGAGGAGAACCAGGAGGCAGCACTGAAAGGGATGTCCAGAAGGAGCAAGGTGGAAAAGGGGGCAATCTCTGGGAAGGGAAAGAATATCAGGCAGTGGGTTGGATGTGGGGGAAGTGTGGGGAAATGCAGAAGGCAAAAATTGACGAGACTTCTTTTGAGGAGGAACAAAATCCCAGAAGAAATGCAATGCTTTTAATATTTTTATTCTTTGATGTAAAAACAACCCCCAAAACATTCAACATGTCTTCCTCCTAGGTGTGTGATTGGAGAGGTGGGCTGGAGAATGAATCATAGATGTCTTATGGTTCTAGGGTAGAGTGTGTGAAAAAGACCATAACCAGTATTGACACTGTCTGTTGAACACTGAATATGTTTTTGTGCCTGATGGGAAATGTGTGTTTATTTGAGGCAGAGGATTTTCAGTGTGTGTGTTGTTTAAGGACTGTGCAGCAGCTTCATTTTACTTAGCTGGGAAAAAAAAAAGTGTTCTCTTTGGGTTCACTTGCTAATATTTGAGTTTCTGCAGTTACGTTTCCACATGTATTTTCCTTCCCTATTTCTATAGGTCTAATCCAGCTGAACTAAAAGGGGATCTGACTGCCTACAAGAGAAACAGTCAAACTGACTTGACACAAAGTACTGTCACATGCATGGAGGAAGCACTTAGGTGAAAGGCATTTTCCCTTCTAATCCTTCAGCTGTATTAATCTTAGGTGTTGCTTGCTACAATAGCAAAAAAAAAAAAAAGTACTCAAATAGAATAATGATTTCTTTTAATTGGTAGTGCCTTTTAATGGAGTATAATTTGCCAATGCCAGTTTATTTTTGGATCCAAATAGCAAGAAAGTTTTGTAATTTAGTGTTAATTTTAAATATGCTTAAAATCAGTGTAAGATCTGTTAAAAAAACAAGGGCAAGTTTCTGAATTTTAAAGCCTTCTTGGAAAGAAGATGTCAATTTTTAACTGCCTTGATCCCACTCAGGTTTTTTTTATTTTAATATATAATTATATCTATTTATACATATACATCTGTGTTCATGGTGAAAAGGTTTGAAGAATTGTATCATTCTGGACCACTTTAATTACTGGAGAGGCTAATAATTTGTAGTGAGAAGAAACACATGGATCAGTTATATAGAGAACTGAAAGAAATGAAGAACATGGAAAAAGCATTGAGAAGAAATGGGGAGGGCAGAGGTTTGTATGGGATAAGGAGATAAGGTTCCTTTCATCTCTTCTTCAAATCCTAAAGTCTAACCAAGTTCCTGGGGAGGAGTCAGTGTGCACCTTGTGACTGGAAGGACGAAGCATGGATGTAAGAATTGGGAAGAGATGATATTGTGGGGACAGCATGGCTGCATCTGCTCTTGGTTCATTTCCTTCTCTGGGGAAAACTGGGAATGTGGCAAGAAGATTTATGCAGACTCTTGCCACTTTTATTCTTGATGCCACTGCTTTTCAAAGTCCCTAACTACATTTTCTTTGGTTAAAACTAGGAATTAAAATCACACTGTCCATCAAATGACCAGCCTGAGGCTAGGATTTGAAATTGTGTATCCTCATCCCTTCTTGGCTTCTCTGGTTGGAGAGGTAGAGCCTTGTGTTTCCCTTGGAAGAGCTCACTTTCTCTGCTTGGTGTGGCAGTGGAAGGTCTTCTCTTGAGGAGCTGATGTTGGCTGGTACTGCCTGCTGTCTGTGACAAGGTATTGGAGCCTTGGTTGTTTGAGAGTTGGTATGGGAGCAAGGAAGGATTGAGGCCCAGCAACTCTGCTGAGGATTGAAAGGGAAGCACAAAATGAGAATGACTTGGAAATAGTGTGTGTGATGAAATTTCTTAGTCTGTACAACAATTCTGTAAATTTAAAATACGAGGTCTCCCTATGGTCCCTCCTTTCCCTGATGAGGGAGGAGAGGAAGTTGAGAATGCAAGGAGACACTGATATAAGCAGATTGAGTCCTTGAAGACTCACCAGTGAGTGTGTATGTTGAAAAAAATGAGGCCTACAGGATCAAGAAATATGTTGTTGAAGCAAGATCATGGGAAGACTTGAGAGCCTACTGCCTTCTTCAGCTGGGCGAGGTGTGTCCCATTGGGTGGGGTTTTTCTGCACAAAGTAGTGGATGAGGCTCTCCAACCTCTTCCTGATAATTGAGATCTGTTTGTTGATAATAATTAGCACTCCACTGTCTTACTTGTCTCTGATGTAGTGGGCATGATTCTATTTCTTCCATATGGCATTTCCTTCTGTGTGAACTAAAACCAACATGAAGCAATAAGGGCAGTAGGTGTCTCTTCTGAAGACAGCAGGCATTCGCGGTATTCTGTAGGGGAGGGCTCATGCTGAATTATTGGTTCACACATCAAGCTAGTGGCTTAAGGACTTAACAACTGATCATCCCAGAAGACGAGGAAAAGGGCATGTGTTTTTGCCATCAGTGCAGCTGCTTTTGCATTGATAATGGCTAGATGAGGATCGACTTCAGCTGAGCATGTCTCCTGTTTCTTTCAGATAGATGTGAGACCCTGAATTTGTTTGAGCGCTCCTTGGGTGTCAGCTGTAGAAATACATGGTGGTGAATTATACACATGCAAGATGTATGAAGTGAACTTGAACTAGATACTTCTTGTCATATTGTTCTCTGGTTTCCATGTTTCTCTCTTTAGCCAAATGCTTCCTTTTGCTGGGAGCTGTGCTGCCTGTAGCATGTTCTCCTCATCTGAGGCTCAAATGACACTTGGTTTCTTGGCACTGCACCAAGACAAAGGCAGACTGCTTTACTGGGGACTGTGGTACATCACTTACTGGGAATAATGCAGTTAGACTGTTTGAGAAGAGAATATATGATCCTCCCTGCAGCTCCTGTGAGATACATCATCTAAAGAAGTATATGAAGAAACCATAGCAGAACCTTCACAGTAAAAGCCACACTAGCACCAGCCACTGTCAAAAGCAGAAAATAGCTGCTTCCCTGCCATCTGCTGGGGTTTTTCATGTTACCCTGTCATGCTTTCAGTCTTTCATCTCTTCAAGGTTTGAAAAACATTTTCCACCTGGTCTTTCTGCTGTGGGCACAGTGCCAAAGGGCACACCAGATTAGCGTACAGGGTCACCCCAGGAGACCTGCATTAGGATTGAACCCAAGTCCAAGGCATAGCACATTTGATGAGCTGTGCTTTTCCCTAAGGGTCTTTTTTACCCATATGACAAAATAGCTCTCACAGATTGGTGTGACTGATGATATCCACTCAGGAGGAGCAAATGCTGTGAAGACAAACAGTTTGGCATGGATAGAAGCAGAAGTGTTTTGGGATGAAGCCAAACAGTGAAATAGAAATGCTTCAGGTTGTGTCTGCCATCAGTTAAGGTCCTGGGAGCTGTGGGTCAGCACAGCTTCCTTTTGAATTGTAGTCCTTGATTTGCATTATGATGATGTAGCTGATTTATTTTGTTATGACCATTTTGTGCGTCACCTTGCCCCATCTCCCTTCACTGGGTATCCTTGATTTCTCAGCTTTTATGGTTGAATTGAGCACTGCGTTCTTTCTCAGACTGACCTGCCAGTGTTTAAGTAAAATGAGTAGAGATGGGTGGAGTAGTGATGGTGAAATCGGGCAGCATGAGCCAGCCCTGAGTAGAGGGAAAAAGTGCATTTCCTTGAGCTAAGCCTTTTCCTTTCCCTTTTTTGCCTTTTCCCTTGCTGCTCACTTCTTTCTTGACCATTCTCTGTGGTGTCATCTCCTTTAATCCTTGTGCAGCAAAGGTTAATGTTAATGCTGTGTATGAGGGAAGGAGTCCCTGCTGGTACAGGAAAAGAATCATTTAATAAAAAAGTAATCATTTATCAGTGGCTCTGATCCGTCAAAGGTCACATATTGATCCACCTCTCACTGTGAGTCAGGCCCTCTGTTTTAATGACCTAATTCCCAGGTAAGTCCCAGGCAGAAGTGGTGCTTGGAAACCCTGCTTGTTACAGAAATGTCACTCTTGGCATGTCATGCCAGGGGGGAAAAAAGACTTTAAGTGATCTCAGCTATCCATGCTTTAACATTCTCCCAGTTCTGCTTGTTTCATACATTTGCTATCTCAAGGAAACCAAAAGTTGCAAGGATCATGGAAGTTAAATGTTCTTTTGCTGCTGGGGAGATATTTTGAGGACAGAACTGAAGTACAGTAACAAGGGCAATGCAGAGGCAGGTAAGATATTTGTGAAGCTGTAATTATTTCTTTTGCCCTAGTTTAGCTTGAAAGAAGTAAGGACAAATATAAGAGAAGGCCCCAAATATCAAATTTTGATGCAAGTTTCTGCCATGCATTTCTCTTCTTTCTGGCCCTCTAATATGAGCTGTCGGAAGGTGCACAATGATATGTAAAGGTGTCACATTTCTGAGTGGTTACAGAGAAATTGAAGAGCAGCATGTGATCCATTCACTGTGAAGGACAGCATTCACCAGCGCTTCTAGTGTGATATACCAGTAAAAACCTCTTGAGATGTAAAAATCCTATAGACTCAACTAGCTCTGGTGCTTGTAAGAAGATAGGTTTTACATAATTCTCTGCAAATCCCATGCAGATGCTGGTTGCCAAAGGCTGCTGCACCTGGATGGGAGCATTTCCACTTGCCATGTTTCTCACTTTGTACCCTATTCCCGTGCAGCACAGAAATACATAATCCAGTTTTCTGCATAGAGTCTTTTTATAGGCATACTAAAAGTGGCATTAAAAATATAGGACTTAATATATCCTTTGCTGCAAAGGCTGCTACATGTAATATTCATATTGTTCTAGAGTGCATGTGTGCAGGTAAGATGGGTAGCTCAAAAAGGCTGCTGCCTGCAGTGCACATCTGAATGGAAAGACCAAGAAGAACCCAGGCCAGAAGGGCTGTGGCATAAACTGACAGCGTTGGAAACTGAGATGACATTTCATGACATGATGTTGTAAAGTTAATAGAGTTAACCAGGTTTTATGTCTTTATCTACAATCTCAGTTCCTGAAACAGGATGCAGAGGCTTGATCTGAACCAGAACAGGAGCATGCTGGATTAGAGATGAAAAGTGCGAGTTTCTGTGGCAGTTTGCATCTGCAGTGGTGTAGACATCATTGAGGCTTTGTCCTGTGCTCCAAACCTCAACAAAACACAGAGAAAGTTCACATACCTTTCAGAAATGCCCAGGTTAAACTTCAGGAAAAAAGAGCAGCTCAAAATTCTATCTTCAGGGCTTTTTGGTGTCTGATTACAAAATATCCCCTGTCTTAAGTATCAAATAAATGATCTGGCATAAAAAGTACTTTCTAGCCTTACTGAAGTCAATAAAAATACTTCTGACTTTAGTAATGCTGAATATTTCCTTATTTTCCCTAATTCTTTGGATAACATTAGTCACCATCTTCCCCCAACAACATGTAGACTCTCTATACTGGAACTGTGTGCATCTGAGAACATCAACAGTAACTGAGGAGGTTCTGTCTTGGGCTGCAGCTGTGATTTCTGGCCTTTTCTGCAGTCTTGATGAAGTAATGAATATTTCTGCTTTGTTTTCTTTGCACTGTCTTAGCTGCTTTGTTCTTAGAGGCTGATATTTAGCTCTCAAAGCATTTCTTCTTGAATCTCATATACCTCACTGGAATTTCCCAAGACATGTTGTGTATCAACACCCTCTGCGGGCAAGGCCAGTTTGTACAGTAGTATTTCAGCATGTACTGGAAATGGAGGTCACTGATTTTCTATTTCTTTTCTCTTCTGGGAGCAGGTATGTTTGGCACCTCTCTGATATTCCACGGGAACCAAGTTCTCAAAGATCTGGTAGTGTGTCTGTCAGTCTGGGGTGTCTTCAAGCAGATGTGTAGAGTTAAAGAAAGGCTATAAAATTTCCCTGGGGATTTCATTGCAAGCTGCTGGAGCGATTAATGAATAGCAGCAGGGTGCTATGTGGGTGTTTGCTCCAAGGCTGTCTCTGATTATACAGGACAGGGACTTGCACTTTTTCACACAGAAAGAAACTGAAACAGTAGTATTTTTCTTGGGGAATTTTTTTCCTCTAATAGAGTGAACATGCTGACTTATGGAAGAGGAGTGCTGTTCCTCACTGGTGCGTGGGTATCAGATGAAGCCTGTACTACTGAGCTACTCAGTGCTGTGGTTCACTGCAGACTGCATGGGTAGAGAAAGATTTTGGAGAAGGAGGTTCTGCTGTGGCCTCTCTCAGGGTACATTATTTTCTATGGTTATTGATGGTCTTGTAGCTCTCAAGTGACAGTGCAGAGTGGAGTCCTTAAGTGAGTTACAAAAAGCTATCAATAACTTGGAAATAACATACCAAAAGCTGGTCCCTCTTAAACACAGTTAAAAGCAAATCCTGGTTTTAGTCTTTCTGTAGACAGAGTTTGCTGTTTGGTTAGGTTTTCACTTAAGGTCCTGGAGTGACCAGAGTGGCTGGCTATGCTAAGGAAAACAACTGCATTGGAAGAGGGCAGAGGGCAGGCTTGGGAGTGGAGAGGGAACTTGATTATTTTATTATGACAGTTGAGGGGAGGAGGAAGGAGGAAATGGATTCCAAGGCCTGCAGCACAGAGAGCACAGAAATAGGGACATGAAGCAGGTTGTGGGGCATGTGACATGAGGGAACACTTAGTCTACTTTTCGCTGCTGGTACTCAGCTCTGGGGTTCAGGATCTTCTCCAGTGGTTGAGGACACTGTTCATCCTCACAGCATCTGATGCAGGCCAGGAGGTAATTTTCATGCAGTTGCCTTAGCAGTAGCATCAGCTATCAACACAATAGAAGATGGTGCTGCAATGATAGGCAGTGTAACAGAGGGGCAGTCCGAGCCGCCAGTCCTAGACTCTGGCCTAAAGAGCAGTTGAAGCTCAAGTCGCTGAGAGGCACGAGGAGCTAAAAGTGTCCCAAAAGAAGATGCAGACTCTTGTGGCAGGAGAACGAAGGTTTACTGGGACGTCGAGGGAAGGTGCACAAGAGCCCCGAGGAGCTCTGTGCAACAAGTTTTAAGGGACAAGGGAAAGGGCGTGGTTTAGCCTTCAGGGCTAACCAGGGTAGACTTTAAGGGGATTGACATATGTAGAAACCAATGATTACATAACACAGGAGGGACTTGTAACATAAGGGACCAATGATTTACAATTAACTGATAAGACAAAGCTAAATGTTCCAGAACTTTTCCCTTATTAGGGAAACACAGGGGAGGGGTTGAGAGGCAGGGAACCGTCCCTTTGGGGCACAACCAACTCCATCACCAGGGGGGTCCTGGGCCAAACCATCAATCCTCCCAGGGCTCTGGTGGACATTCATCCCCATAGGGAGCGTCCCTTGGTAGCTCGGCCAGAGCCACCTCCACAAGGCAGGCCAGGGAAAGAGGAAACAACTGCAACCTTTTTTTAAAAAAAAATTGAAGCAGTAGATAGTTTGTAGCTATATAATATAACCATTGGCAAAGCAGGTGAAGAATAGGATTTACTGTTTGATCTTTGGACAGCTTTTGATTACGGAATTGCTCTGTTACCTCTAGAAAACTTAATGACACACAGTTCTGCATGGCCAAACTGGATAGAGTTAAGTAGTGGCACCACACACTATGTCCATTTTATTTTGAAAGATGATTGTTGTCATTAATTTAAGTAGAACAACCCATCTGTTACATACATATTTAAATTTTGTGTTGTATTTTTAAAGCTCTTTATATGCATTAAAAAAAAAAAGCTCTCAGACTAATCACAGGACATCTTTAAAATGTCCTGGCCTGTCCCTTGATCGTGGAGGTGTCAACCTTAATGGCTTCATCCTTCTGTAGAACAGAATTTGTGTTGGTTTAGCCCCTTGCCTGATACTGAGGAGTTAAATTTTGCGACATACAGCCAATTGCTTTAGATTAACATATGAGGCATCATTTGGTCAATAGCCACCATCCTCCTGGACACTATTAGATTATGATGAATATAAGGTAACCTCATTTGGCTTAAGCCTTTCTTGTTATGAGCTGAATTTAATTGGATGGTTTGCTATTGACCAGGAACATAGACCATGAGCCCCTCAGCTGATGGGTGCTGCCTCCACAAGCCACAGTGCCTTAACTGTGTGTCTATGCCCCTAATATAATACCCACATCTCACAGTCCTCCGTCCAGCACTCTCTTCTCCAGTATTTTTCCTATTTTATAGTAAGAGATTTTTGCATCAGAGACTTAGTACAAACAGGCTGTGATTGACCTTTTAAACCAAACAAGCTTGCGTGTTTCCAATATGAAGAGACAGCAGACAAGCCTCTGGCTTGAGGCATAAGATGGAGAAGAAAGGGAGGGATAAATATCAGAGGAGTAGGAATAAAGAACATAGCCTTGCTATGTGGAGCAGAGAAAAAACCACAACTTCTGCTTGCTTTGTCAGTATGTCTGACATGTTGCAAGACACTTTGTAGTGGGAGTCTCTGCTCTGGGGAGGAAAGAAAAGGAATGTGCCTGTGTATATTTTTAAACCATAAATATTTGTTTTGTGCAGGTTTTAGATACTCTCATCTAAAGATCCTCAGAGTTCTTCTCAGACTGACTTGGCTTCTGTTCAGCCACACAGAGCGCTTGTGAGCATGTAAATTCTACTTTAAGAGTCAGCACTCTCTTGCGCACTCTTTGGTTACCTCTAGGCAAGAAAGGTTTGAATTTCATCTGGGAGTTCAAAAAGGAAGATGCACTGAATTAATATCACATATGTGTTCTGGCCGTTGCCCATCCCGATTGTTTTGCTCACTTTGCCCACATTAGAGACTGTGCTTCTCTGGGGGCATTTTCTAGAGGGAGCTCAACTACCACTGTAGTCTTGTATTTCAAGGAATTCAATGTATTTTGTCCCTGGAGTGGGTGGGGCTGACACGTTAAAGAGAGTGCTGGGCAAAACATCCTCTTACCAACAACTCTTACCAACATGCAGAGGGCAGTTGGTAAGGTGGACCATAACTGAAGGAGGTGAAATGTGAGTGAGGCAGGAATTGTGCCTTGCCTGTTCCTATGAAGGGCTTCTAAAAATCACAGCTATGATTATGCATGGTTATTCTTTGAAAGCTGTCCATAAGACTGCACATACATGGTCTGTTAATGCTTTCTTAGGGTAAGTGCTTTTTGCCCCTTAATGCTGATGTTAAACTATGTCTACTGTATTTACTTTGCAGCTTTGACTTCTAGTTTTGTGTACTTTATCTAGGGACTGACATTTCTCAGTTAAATGATGACGAATGCAAAAACCAGTGCTGTGAAGGTGTGTCTGGGCTCTTACTCCATGCAGATCAGACATTATGGAGTTTACAGTTTACCTTTGCATGAGTATTAGGTTAGGATTGTGTTTCTTGGTGTCTTTGTTTCCACAGGCATGGTGCTGTGTTTTTAATTTAGAATGAGAATAATGTTGATAAACACACTGATGTCTCGTTGTCGCTGAGCAGTGCTTACACTAAGTTGGGGACTTTGCAGCTCCTTATACTGCCCCACCAGTGAGTAGGCTGGGGGTACACAAGAATCTGTCAGGAGAAACAGCCAGGACAGCTGACCCAAACTGGTCAAAGAGATATTCCATACCAGATGGTGTCATGCTGGACAATAAAACTGTGTGGAGTTGGCTGGCAGGGTGTTGGTCTGCTGCCTGGGGACTGTCTGGGCATTAGCCAGTGGGTGATGAACAATTGCATACACATCACTTATTTTGTATATTCTTTTGTCACCATTATTTTTTTTTTCCTTCCTTCCTTTTCTGTCCTATTAAACTGTCTTTATCTCAACTTAGGAGTTGTACCTTTTTTCTGATCCTCTCTCCCCTTCCACTGTGAGGTAGTGAGCAAAAGGCTGTGTGGGGTTTAGCTGCCTGAGGTTTTAAAGGATGACTGTCCTTTCTGGTGCCCCGTGTGAGGTACTAAGGGTTGAAATAAAGACAGAGCTGACCAGAGCATGTTAAAACAAATTCATTAGATGCATTCAGTGTAGGAGTTTAGTAGTCACTGGTCACAGTGTTGATTTATTTGCTCTCAGAGGTGTTGTGCTTGGTTTCAGAGCTGTGTTGTGTAACATCTTACTTGCTGTCAATATATCCTGTTGTGTTACCATCTCTGGGGGCTGGTTTAAGATTATAATTTTGCTATATTAAATAACTCTCTTTTATGAGATGATAAAAAAATTACTGGTCATGTGACTAATCTGGTATTTGTACTCAGCATTGCCATTATCTCTCTACTTCGTGAACCATCTTTTGGAAAATATTAATAATTACATTCTGCCTTTTCTCCTCAGAAAGCCACTCTATAGGGGGAGACAAAGGAGAACACTTTCCCTTGCTCCTTCATCTTCCCCCTGTCCTACAGGCTATTTACAATAGATCTTGAGAATTTTTTATATCCTTGGGATGTTCAAACCAGCATATTCCTGTTGCTATATGTCCTCAATGTGTTTCAGGACTTGTTTAGGATTAAACAACTATTTAAGAATGGTACTCAGAGATCTGCCCTGAGGCTGGACAGCTATGAGCGGAAGGGTGTGTGGGATAGTATGGGGAAGCTCCTAGGACAGTAGACACCTCCATTGTTTTGGAACTTCACCCCTGAACAAGTGTAGAATCCTGAAAAGCTAGTTCAACATTTGTAAAACCTATGCTGTCACCCTTGCAACTCCAGCGACACAGATCACTTCAACATGCTGGGGCCTGGCCCATGCCCTGCTCAGTGCTGTTCAGTACCCTCGGGGGTACCTGATCCCTATTCCTGAAAGAGCTGCAAGATAAGCAAAAAGATCTCAGCCATTGTCGAGGTGAGCACATTGCCGCCAGTGCTGGAATAGTGGGGTGAGTAGCCTGGAATTAGAAGGTAGGAGAGGCCAAGCACTTGGGATCCCTTTCTAGAGAAAGAGGCATTGACAAAGTGATTGCAAAGGAGGCACAAACCCTCTGCCTCTGAAGCTGACTGCTGTTATGTATGAAGGAAAGGCATCCCTCCAAGGACTATGTTATAGGCATAGTCTATCTGCACCAAGGCAAATAGGCCACTATAGACAGTGGTATCCAGTACCTGTGGGAATGAATTGTGCTGGAGGTGATTTATAATGACCTAGAAAATGAGCAGTTATCCAAGGATTCAGATGAAGTCAAGTGTACACCAGAGTGCACCATTGCTGTAAGCCAACTCACTGGCAGTATTGACCTGGAAAGATGGAGAGGGACAAATGATGGATGCATTGGCTGGCCAACTCCAGCAATACAGAGGAAGTCTCTCTTCCTCCTATCTGATCTCAAAAACAGTCTCAGCTGTGGAAAAACTGTCACAGCAATTCAAAAACAGTATGTTCTACATGTTGCTTTCATGGACCAGTATTGCAGCTACTTGGAGTAAGTGCTCCTCTGCTCAAGATGGAGAACACAGTGGATACATACCATGGGCCACCTGTGGTTTTACCTGCATGACCACAGAAAGCACGTCAAGGAGTGGGATAGAAAATCTACCTCAACCCTGGAAGCAAAGGTGTGTGAGTTGTGAGGAGAAACAATCACAAAAAGCGTTCTTCCAGGAAAATTTCTGACAAGAAAAGTGGCTAGTGCTCTACCTCTGTAGTGATTCACAGATACCTTGTGGAGGCGCCTACAGCAATGGAAGCAGAGCAACTGACAGGACAGAGCAGAACCCTTTGGCTTGCTGGGTTGTGGCACGATGTTGCTGCCTGGGGGAAGAACCTAGCTGTGAAAGTACACATAGATGCTCATGTACCCAAGAGTCAGACCAGTGAAGAATATCAGAACAATGATCATATGGATCAGGCTGCCAAGACTGAAGTAGGTCAGATAGATCTGGACTGGCAACACAAGGGTGAATTATTTCCAGCTTGGTGGGTCCATGACACCCTAGGTCACCAAGGAATAGGCGCAACATATAGGTGGGTTTGTGATCAAAAGGTAGGCTTGACCATGGACACTATTGCACAGGCTACTCATGAATGTGAAATGCATGCTGTGGTCAAGAAGGCCAAGTTGGTAAAGCCTCTGTGGTGTGGTCAAAATATAAATATGGGGAGGTCTGGCAGACAGATTATACTACACCCTCACAAATGCATCAAGGCAAGCGCTATGTCCTTGCAATGGTAAAAACAGCCACCAATTGGCTGGAAACACATCCTGTGCCACATGCCACCACCCAAAATAGTTTTCTTCCTTGAAAAGCCGGTCTTATGGTGACATGACACCTCAGAGGAATTGAGTCAGACAATGGGGTCATTTCTGAAACAGCCTCATAGAGATTGGGCCAAAGAGCATGCTATGGAGTTGGTAGTCACATCCCCTATCATGCACCACCCTCTGGGAAAATCAAATGATGCAATGGACTATTAAGACTACACTGAGAGCAATGGGTGGTAGAACCTTCAAACATTGGAATACACATTTAACCAATGCCATGTGGTTAGGTAACGTAGAGTGTCTGCCCCTCCCATGTTAGAGGGGAGTGAGTGAACAGCTGTGGGGTGTTTAGCTGCCTGGTGGGTTAAACTGCAACACCTGGATGGGAAAATAGTTGAGATCTGAATCAGCTGTCACATTCCAAGTGCTGAGTAAATGTGAGTAAAATTTCAGGTTTTCTCTTGATGTTCTATCATTTTTACCTTGCCTTGTGATCCATGAATTTTAAGGCAAGAAGTGGCCATTATGATGATCTACTTAAATTGCCTGTGTAATGGAAGCTGTATGAGCTACGGCATATGCTCATATAGTGAAGCTATTTTGGAGACTTGAAGCATTTTTGGGAGCACTACACTGGGGACAGTTTCTCTCCCTCACCCTCCTTCACCTTTATCTTAAATACTTTCAAATATTTATTGGCTTCTTGGAACTGCTTTCTCATGGCTTTTTACCTTGATCAGGGTAGGAACATGGACTGCAGAGGACCTCCTGAGTCCCATGGCATGCAGCTGTGTATCTTCTACAGAAAGTAATCCCCAGCATTTTTTGATGTCTGCCAGTTTTCTGGATGGATGGCCATTTCAGAACCTCATTCTGCTGATTGTTAGAAATGCTGTTTTAATTCTCAGTGTACTCTTACTTATAGCTAGTTTGTGCACCTTTGTTCTGGTGTCAGTACGGTTCTTCAGATTAAATAAATGTCTCTTCTTGTCTGTCCTTAAAGTACTTATCGATAGTAGTCATTTCTCTTCGCCTTCGTCCTGGTAGACTAAAAGTGCCATGTTGTCTCAGTCTTTTCTTGTGAAATAGGCTCAGGATTGTCTGGCTCACCCTCAGAGGCTTTCTCAAAACTTGGTTTCTTCCTGCCTGAGCAGAGGTGATCAGAATAGTATGTGCAGTTTTAGTGCAGGTCTAGCAGTGTGATGTGTTAGGACCTCCAGGTACTGCTCTAAGAAAACTCACTGCCAGCTTTGTGTGCAGATCCGCCTGTTAGGACTTAGCACATTTTAAATGTCTGTTAACAAACTCTGTTAGCTCATGTGGTCTTTGTAGAGAAGAAGGATGTGTTTTCATGGCATGGATGATGGGTGTTGGTCCCTGTGGCTATATGGACTCATCTTCTGCTCCAGAGGCATTTGTGGAATTTCCTCAGCCCTGTAGTTGGAGGTGAGATGTAAACTGGCCAAGTCAAATTTAATTCAGAAGCCAGCATACCTGCTGCTTCCTATTAGTGCATCTATGTTAAGCATCTACCTAATGTAATTGCATGGCCAAATTGATTTACGAGGTCAAATAACCAGATAGACAATACACATAGTGCAAAATAGATCCTCCTGTACCCCTGCAATTGAGAGTAACACTTTTCTTGATAGTATGTGGATATGAACACACCTGCTTCCTGAGAATATGGTATAGTTTTATGTAATACTTCACATAGGAACCTGAGAATGCCTTAAATAAGGACAGAATGAAATGGTTAAATATAAATGCACTTCTAGTGTGAGATTATACATACATATCAAACTATTTAAATATTGTGATGATGAAGAACGAATATTGTGAGAATGAATATTATGAGAATTCTCATAATCTAAAGGGAGAATTGATGACCTGCTATACCACCTAGACACATACAAGTCTATGAGGCTGGATTGGTCCACCCAAGGGTACTGAAGGAGCTGGCTGGTGTGCTTATCATACTGCTGTCCATAATTTATAAGCAGTCTTGGCTAACTGGGGGAGTTCCAGTTGACTGGAGGTTGGCAAAAATGATGCCAACCTACAAGAAGGGCCAGAGGGAGGATCCAGAGAAATTACAGGCCTGTCAGTCTGACCTTGGTGCCAGGGAAGATTATGGAGCAGACCATCTTAAATCCAGAGAAATTACAGGCCTGTCAGTCTGACCTTGGTGCCAGGGAAGATTATGGAGCAGACCATCTTAAGTGTCATCATGTGGCACATACAGGACAACCAGGAGATCAGGCCTAGCCAGCAGGGGATTAGGAAAGGCAGAGCCCTGCCTTGCCAACATGATCTCCTTCTGTACAAGGTGACCTGCTTCATGGATGAGGGAAAGGCTGTGGATGTTGTCTGCCTAGACTTCAGTAAGGCCTGTTTCCTACAGCATTCTCCTGGAGAAACTGGCTGTTCATGGCTCGGATAGGTGTATTCTTCACTCAATAAAAACCTGTCTGGATGGCCGGGGCCACAGCGTGGTGGTGAATGGCAGTGAATCCAGCTTGTGGCCAGTCACTGGGGACGTTCCCCAGGGCTCAGTACTGGGGCCAGTTCTGTTTACCTTTATTGATTACTCATTTATTGGATGAGGGGATCAAGTGCATCCTCAGTAAGTTTGCAGATGACAGCAAGTTGGGCAGGAATGATAACTTACTGGAGGGCAGGAAGGGTCCACAGTAGGATCTGGACAGGCTGAATTGATAGGCTGAGGCCAATGGTATGAGGTTCAACAAGGCCAGGTGTTGGGTCACTTGGGTCACAATAACCCCACATAGTGCTATAGGCTGAGGGAAGTGTGATTTGAAAGCTGCTTGGCAAAATAGGAGCTAAGGATGCTGGTTGACAACAGCTGAACATGAGCCAGTGTGTGCCCAGGTGGCCGAGAAGGCCAATGGCATCCTGGCCTGTATCAGCAATAGTGTGGACAGCAGGACTAGGGCAGTGATCATCCCCCTGTACTTCACTCTGGTGAGGCCACACCCCAAGTGCTATGTCCGGTTTCGGGTGCATCACAACAGGAAAGACATTGAGGTGCTGGAGCACGTCCAGAGAAGGGCGGTGGAGCTGGTGAAGGGCCTGGAGCAGAAGTCCTGTGAGGAGCAGCTGAGGGAGCTGGGGGTGTTTGGCCTGGAGAAGAGGAGGCTCAGGGGAGACCTTATCCCACTTTACAACTACCTGGAAGGAGGCTGTAGCCAGGTGGGGATCAGTCTTGTCTCTCTAGTAACAAGTGAGAGGACGAAAGTTGCATCAGGTGAAGTTTAGATTGGATATTAGAAAGCAATTCTCTACATAAAGGATTGTCAAGCATTGGAACAGGCTGTTCAGGGAAGTGGTTGAGTCATCATCCCTGGAGATATTTATAAGAGATGTAGCTGTGGCACTTAGGGCCGTGGTTTATTGGTGGACTTAGCAGTGCTGAGTCAGTGGTTCAACTTGGTGATCTTGGAGGTCTTTTCCAACCTAAACAATTCTATGGTTCTCTTATTCTATAATCCTATTATGTTTTTGCATACCACCTTGTAGTGTGGTAGTGCAACAGAGAGTTTAAGTAGCCAAAGATAGGAAATTGAGAATTTCTGTTTCTATAACACTAATAAACTCTCTTCTCCATGTGGTGTGTTTAAGCCACAACTAAGATAAAATCCACGGGAAAACATAAAACCTTACATCTGTACTTGGGGCTACATCATGGTTATGATGGGAACTGGATGGTCATAATTTCTGAATTTTACATGATTAAATATGCCATATATTTGCATTGTATATGGCACAATTGTAAAAGAATGGGTCTGCAAGGAAAAAATAATTATTTATAGCATGATGTGGTTGTATTTGTGATAGTTTCCTTGTTTCAGTTTGAAACGGTGATGTATGAAGAGATGCCAGGACACTACGATGTGAGTCTCAGCCCTCAGCAAATGTTGCATGTTGTCTTTTATCCTAAGAAGAAGAGGGTTTTTTACACTAGAGGGTTTTCCATTTGGGCAGATAAAGGTATATAACATGAACAAGTGGTTAGAAACTGAAATATATTCATTTGGACTAGAAATAAGATGCCCATTTTTAACAACTATGATAATTAGATCCTGAAAAAATGTTCTAGGAGCTGTTATAAACTCTCCATTAATAGAAATCTTTAGGACAGGAGTGGATTTTTTTTTCCCTGCTTCAAACAGAAATTAATTCAGAGTAGTTCTCAGACTAGATGATCCCTAGGGATAGTTGGCTTTGTAATTTGTGACTCCTCCATAAGTCATATTCCAACCTTGGTTACACAAAAAAGGTGATCTTTTTGGTTGACAGACACAGGAAAACATTTTCTCCAAATGGTCCTAGTAGGACACTGGGAATCACAAAAATTGTCTGTCTTGCATTCTAGCTACAAAATGGATGCAGTATATTTTTCCTTATATGGGCACAGAGAACTGAGAGGTTTCTGTGCAGAGAAGCTTGGCATTTATAGGGAGGTTTCCATCTGAGTCACACTGGGTGTTTTTCCTTAAATGTTTGCGAGTAGGATTTGGAGACACTTGTCTCCAGTGTTGAATAGAAATGTATCGTCTGCTGGAATGTGGTAGGGTGGAGGTAGATTGTGTCAGTGCATCTTTTGACTGTCCACATATCTGGCATGTGTCTGTGGAGCACAGTGAGAGGAAGAACCTGGATGACACAACTGCTCTTTGATCCTTACTTTATCTGCAAAAGCATCTGTTCAGCAATGTCAGGCTGACCACAAACAGAAACACAAGGGAAAGAAAGAAACTCTGTTTCTGAGTATATTTTCCCAGTGATTCAAGATCCTTAACTGCCCCTTATTCATCAGTCTATTGTATCAGGGGGTATGATGAAAGCCAAATGATGATGCGAATGCTGAAGATGGCAGAGCCTTAAATAGGCCTGAAAGCTACAGATAATTTATCTGACAAGTGCTTGAGATCTTCTTCGCCCCTTCACTGTCTGTGGGAAGGTGGCATAGACATTGAGAGTCATGATGGCTCATTAAAATATAGAGTATGCACATAGAATTCATGGTCACGGAGTCCTTTGACATGGGCACTGCAAAACTTCCACCTGCACATGGTAGAGCAGGACTAGTTTACATTTCTGTCCCATCAATATTTGGTTCTCCCTCACTCCCTTTCCTGCCTGTTGCATGTGTAAAGGATGTTCTTAGTCCCTTTGGGCTTTGGAGCTGCCCTTCCCAGCTGCAAACTGCACAGCATGCTCAGCCTGCCACCATGCACCATCAGCTTTTCAGGAGCTAATTGGATCAACTCTACTCTAGAGCCCATTGAACTTGCCTGTAACAGCGCTTAATTAAAGTGCACAAAGTTTGAAGAGATAGCAAGTTAAGGCTTAATGCAATAGCGAAATGGCACTATTCCACCATCTGCTTCCTTCAAGACGTTAATTGCTTCCACATATTTGTTTGTTTTAATTAGGAAAGAACCTTGATTAAAATGGAATGAGAGGGGTGAGAGTGGAGGAATGACAGGCTGGAAGGAGAGGAAGATGGGAGTGCAGGAGAGTGAGAAAGGAATGAAAGATGAAGGTTTGACCATGCTGCTGAGTGCTGATCAGCTGCTGTAGAATAGCCGCCCAGAAATAAATATTTTGGCACTCGTGGACACAGCTTGGACAAGTTACATAGCATTGTGTCACTGAAAAACTCAGTCATAAAAGATGAAAAGAATAAGTGAAAAAAGCAAAAGCATTTTCCATGGAGCAATCTGTGTTACAACTACTTCTTACACACTTCTGCAGAATCTTCCCCAATTGTTCACTGTAACAGGAGTGCTTTGCTTTTTCAGTTTTAAGTACTAACCCACACAGAAGGAAAGGTAAACAGACTTCTCCCATGCTTGCTTCTTTCCTCTTCCTTGAAGTACCATCCGTCTGAATTAAGTTCATCTTGGAAAGACTTCAGTTTCTTACGAGCAGCTCCAGATAAAAGCACTTTCTAATGATTGATAACTATGTCTCCATGAAGATGTCACGAATTTTCTGAATAGATAATTGATAAAAGAAAACTTTACAAATAATTAAAGAACTCATTCCCCCATATTCCTAAGTAGCAGCATTGGCTGAAACTTCAGAAGGTTATAGAAGGTTAGAAACTTTTAATTTGATTCATCTGACTGACCATTGTCTGTTCTTATTCTATTTCTTTCTCTCCATGTCTGTTTTTTCTCCTTCCTTTTCCCCCTTTTTACCCTCTTGAGAGTGAAGTCTGATTTCCCAAGCAAGCATCAATATAATTAAAGCCAAACACAGCTCTTAGAAAAGGGAATCAACTAATTTATTTTCTGAGCCATTGGTATTTTGGACAGATTTTGATAATGGAAAAGCAGGAACTCAGGAGCATGAAATGGGGATATTGTAGTCACTGAAATAATAAAATATTTAATAGCATGATCAGTAAAAATGCTTGTTTTACAGGAGGCTATAGGCCTTGTGTTATTCTGTTCTTGACATTCCTTTCCCATCCTGCTCTCTGACAGAAGCTGTAGCTGTGACATACTGTCTGGGATCAATGATAAAACTCTCTCTCCTCCGAGAGCGAAGGGCTGTGACACCCCCTCCCCCACCCCCAACAGAATTTCTTAGATGGAAGTGAAAGAAAAAACTATTTATTTAACAAAACCACGCAAAGTGCCCGGCAAGGCACAAGGGAAAGGGAAAACCAAGGGAAAAATAGAATAGTTATTAAACCTGATTGAAAAAAAGTCCTTTTCCTCTGATGTAGCCTCTCCCCTCCTCACCCCCCCGTTGGGGGCTGGGTGGAGCTCCCCAAGAGCTCTGCTGTTCTCTGGCTCCCTTGGATCTTGGGGTGACAAAGCAGATCGAAGAAAAAGGGTCCAAACGAAGGAAAAAAAAAAGAAAAATGAAAAGAAAAGGGGAAAAAACGCAAACTGGAACAGAGTCCACTCCGACAGCTGTCCAGCGCGCGCAGTCTCTCCTGAGCGAAGAATCCTCCCCTGCGCCAGGTTTGGGGAAAAAGTTTTCAAAACAACCCGCATTTCTCTCTGCAGCTGAACGTAGTTAAAGCGACAGGACCACATTTTTTTGGGCATATAAACCAACGATAGGGGATAATGGATTATCATAACATCACTCCAGGACACATACCCAAATCTACTGTCATTTTTTTATATGCCACTTTGGATTTTTTTTTTTAATCTCTTTCACTGGTGGTATGTAGTTCCATTCCCTGTTAGCAAGTTTAAGAAAGCTTGTGGTCAAAGAAAAATCTTATATTCATCTAATCTCTTACCCAAAAATAGCAAAAAAATCCTCAACCCCAAATCCTCACATGTTTACCTTGTATAGATTGGTGAATGTTTTCTTCGGTAACTGTGGAAAATATGTATTCAAACACTTATTATACAGTAAGTATGGATAAATATTTTGTGCCTGGGAGGTTTAGTACAAGAAGAGTAGCATGGCTTTTCACCTGTGGATCTCTGGTCCAAAATCAAGTGCTTTAATTCTGTCCTTACAATGCAGTGTAATTGTTCCCTTGGGGCAGGATAGGAGACTCACTGGATCAATTCTAATCACATTGCTTAGTGTTATGCACTTGAACACCTCCAAGATGTAAGCTATAAAAGAACCAGAGGAGAATCCATGCTAGCAGGGAGTCCACAGTAAACTGAGTGGTATGCTGGGCTATCTTGGTGGTTTTTTGGTTTGGACATCTCCCATTCCTAAATTAATTTGCCTTCTTTTTGCATTATAAACCTCATCAATATCGCAACTGCATATGATACAGCTTTTGGGTTCATGCAGTTCTGGTGACTCCACCTAGAAGCATGGAAAACATTCACCAGAATCCAAGTGGTATCTATGGGAAGAGACATGGAAGGGCTGGGACTCCTCAGCTTATAAGAAGAGAGTTGGGGAAGGGAGTACTGTAAAAGACACAGTGGTCTGGAGAAGGGGATGTGGCCTCCAGTTCTTGGGTTATAGCCAAGACTGAAGTGGAGAGGAGATGTGTGGCTTGGCTAAAACTGTGTGAGTGTGTGTTTATGTGTTGAGAAGCAGGATGTAAAATGACTGAGCAAGAGGCAGACTTCCAGTCTGGCAGTGGGCAGTAAGAGATAGCACTGAAGAAGGACTCTGATGAGGAGGAAAGGAGGAAGCATACACCAGTACCTCTAAATGCAAGGTTATTGCAATACAAGACAGGCTGATTTCAATGTTCAGGGTCTTGTGTTTTGAGTGTGAAAGTACTGAATGAGGGTGTGCACTGGCTGGGGTGGCTAGAGGCACCAGTGTCTAGCTAGTCTTAGGAAAAATCTTCAACAGTAGAATTTTCTCAGCCTAGTGTTGCGAAGTCTGTTGGGGATGAATGTTGAAAGAGGAAGACGTCCCTGTGAGTTTTAGGGTTCTTAATTATTATGGTTGTGAAGAATAAGGGAAGTTTGTTCTTGAAGTCTGTGAAATCAGTTGAATCAGTGTGGTGTGCTTTTTTTTCCCCCAGCAGAGCTGCCTAAATAATTTTTTCTGACTTTGTTGCAATTACTTACCTAAATAGCAAATATTCTACTGAACAGTACTATTGCCTTCCTCCTCTGCTCAGTCATGCACTCCTGACTCTATGGTATTATTACCTCAGACTTCATTTTCGTCATCATGAAACAGCCTGCAGTCCTGTGGCTTAAAATCAACTAGTTGTATAGTGAATGGCAGGTGTAGTTTGGTACAGTTGCAATCTTAATTTCTCCCACTAGTCAGAAAAAGCTATTGGGAATAGGTATTTTAGGAGATACAATTTGAATGTCTCTAATTCTGTTGCCCTGGATGAGCAATGTTTTCTTTAGTGAAGCTGTAAAGGATTCTCTTGGGAGACATCTGACAGAAAGCCAAGAGTGAGCTGTAGTCCAAGACAACAGACTGGATCAGTGCTGCAGAGTAACTGTACACCTTTATCAACATGTATTTTTTAACAGGTGACTACTTCTAGGCTGTATTTCTGAGGTAATCGGAAGACCACAGTGGACTCATGGGTTTTCCATATCCTTTTCCCTTTTCATTTTATTCTGTAGGAAATCCTACATTAGGGATTCTGTAAAAGCAGCTTATAGTGATGTATGTCTTCCCTTTCCTTTTACATTTACTTTTACTTTTTGCTTTAGTGTACATTGCACATGTTTGAAAACCTGCTGCTTTGGAAGCAGCTTTTCATTTTTTTAAACGATGTTCATAATTAAGTGTATCTAAAACCTCATACATTTTCATAACACAGGCTTTGTAGATTCCCGCCTTTATTTGGATCTTAATTAAATGCATAGAAGGACTTTCTCCTGTTAGATGGATGACTTTTAAACTTGCCTTTATTTTTGACTTTTAAAAGCCCCAGAAAAGTGGAGGAAGCAAGTTGAAATAGCTGTACTTGGTTGATGCTTAGCGCTGAGCAATGCTGCATACAAGAAGCCTGCCTGAATTTATGTCTTTCTCGTCCTCTGTGTCTTTCAGATAGTTTAGTTGACCACTGGTCAGAAATGGAGTTAAATGTATCCATTTTTTCCTCAGATGGTTGACTGCCTGTTTTCGGAACCTCAGAGACAAGTTCTCCCTTAGGGAGTTTTCAGGGGGGAAAGAGGGGTTGCAGATCTCCTGACTCAGCAGGACATAAGCTGTGGCCATGATTCCCATATAAAACACAGAGCAGCCATTGTACAGATTCATTTGATTTGTATTTAAATGAGGAAGGTGAGTGCCCCAGTTTCCTATGTTGTACCACATGAGGGAGGTATCATATGGCTGGGCATGGCAGCCCCCAGGGAGGTGCAGACCATGTCAGCTCTCCATGGCTGAGCTGCTGTGCTCTGAAACAGCTGTCTGGTGCAGGTGGAGTGAGAGGGCAGCTGGAGGTAGGTCAAGAGTTGAGGCAGATGAAGGCTTCCCCACTCCCTCCCCACATTGCCCTGTCTTTTTCCCTGCCTGCTGAGTAAACCTATGCCTTTTTGGGACTGAGCCATCAGGAATAACGGAAGAAAATATGCTGTGTTTTGTAGATACAGCTTCCCTAGCTTAATTTGAGAGCAGACTGTTAATGTCATAAAAGAAAATAGATTGCTCTTTTGTTAGCTTGTCTTTTGAGTGGTTTGAGCACTTCACGGTGACTAATTAAACTTTACAATGTGGCTGCTGTAGTCCTAGCTATAGCCCCTGAAAGAGCACTTCGCCTGAGGCCAAACAGGTCATGAGCCTCCTTATTTTGACTCATGTATGTACTCTGGCTGCTAGAACATGAAGTTCATTGCATGAATCTTACTACTGAGCAGCAAAATATTGGCAGCCAATAACTAGGTGCTATAGATAAAATGAGTTAAATTAATGTGTGATGAAGTTACATGGGGAAGAGGTTTGGCCTAGAATCTGGCAACCGGCAGGTTGCAGGCACCATCTGTTGCCCATGGAATCAAGTAATCATTTTCATTAGTTACATCTGAATCTCAGTTACTCAACGCAATTTGGAAGCAGTTCTGCCAGGTTATTACGAGCACTTCAGGTATCTTCCCTGTAAGTGTTGATTGGAAAAAGCTTTTCCCTGTTTCTCCCAGACCTATTTTTGTACTCTTGACAGGTGTGGGGTGGGAGACTGGAGTGCTCAGTCTACCCAGGAATGAGTGCTTTCACTAGTGAATTTTTCTTCCACCCACATGTTTTAGCTACATCCTAGGCAGAGTGTCTCCTTAGGTGCAGAGAGGAGTTTTACTGTTTTCTCTTTCCTTGCTTTCCTTACTGGTGGACAGCAGAAAAATCATTGTGAAGGGGTTTGTGGTGTTTAATTTAGAAACTGGGGCTAATCCTGCAGCATTTCTCATTGGCTTCCAGTTTGCCAACACCTAGCAAAAGCTATATGTGGAACAAAGAGGTGAAAATTGGTGCCAAAAAGGAGAGAGACCCATCACTGCCTCGTCACTGATCTGTAGAGCTATGCAGAACTTCCCAGACACGTGCTGAGCTGAGTGCAGGGCTTGGTATTAAAGGGAAAAAGTGGGTGCTGTTAGCAAGAACTGCTCATAATGTTTTTGTCAAAATAATGGCTTTTCAGACTGTGAAAACAATGTTAGCAGAAAGGATGTATTATTCAGAATGTTCAGATTTTTTGTTGAGAGGGAGGGTAATACATTTAAAATTGATTTGAAATGAAAAGTTATGCAGTTGCTAGGAATGATGCTATTTATATAGCAGTCTCAGTTTTCCCACTTCTATACTCCTTCCCTATTCTATACTCCTTTCCCAGAAGAAATAAAAATAAACTTCAAATAATGACTGGAAGTTACTATATCCAAAGCCAGGTAAATTAGAATGTTTAATTTTTAAATTAAAAATAGAAAATTCAATTTAAGCACCTCAATATAATAAATGTTCTTTTCATTTTCGCTAGTGGCTTTCATAACAAACAATTATCCTTTGTCAGCTGTATTGCTAACCATACAGAGATTCATATTTCTGCAAGGCAGAAAATATATCCCATGCAGATACGGAGTACAGTATAGAGATATTCCCTGAGCCACGACTGCATCTGTAACCTCAGAGATTTTTTCCTGAGGAGTTGCAGAAATTCAAGTATTTTCCTTGTTCACTCTTTTTTTCTTTTTTTTTCTTTTTTTTTTGGTCTTTTTTTTTTCCTTTCCTATTTTTAAAATATGTGAGTTTGAATCCTGGCTTGAGCAGGTTGAGTTGGGATTTTGAATTCGCAGCCCAGTCACTCAGAATGTCAATTGTCTTCCAGGGCACTGCACTGTGAGTCCCAAGGCTGGAAGCTCTTTAAAATACCATCTGACTTTTAAAGGAACATTTGCAGGAGAATATATATATTTTAAGTCTTTCTAAATCTACCAAGTGTGATTGATTTATCAATATGTAGCAACTAAGGATTAAATAAAGTGGCATGTCTTCTCCAGTGGTGTTAAAAAGCTCCATTAGAAAATTTGAAATAATTTCTAAAGGCATTAATTTCCATAGTGCTGCTAGTTAGCTTTTTCTTTCCCTGAGCTCACTTGAAGTATTAAGCTGGCTGACAGACTTTGCTTCCTGGGTCTATGGCCCTGGTATATTCCTGCGTTTGAGGCTGTAAAACAGAGAGAGAACAGAAGAGTGCTGTGCAGTGTCCCTAGCCTGTTTCTCAGGTGCTGAAGGGTTATTCTCTGTTACACTATCCTAGTGTTCCTATCGAGTTAATTTTAAAATGAAATGCAGTTGTGCTCTTCCACCTTCCTGCAGTCATGCCCAAGTACTTTTGAGAGACCAGGATTGTCTAGCCTCTGAACTTCTTGTTTTAGTTAATGTCTGCCTCTTTGTCGCTCTGTGCGTGTGATGATTCCTCTTGCGCTTTGCTACATGCATGCATCCTCTGAGAAATTACATTTCCTCATCATTAAGTGGTTCCAATGAAATAAGCAGATGAATCCTTCATACTTGAATTTTGTGAAAATCCTTTGTTTTGCACGTATAAATGCTTGGTTCTATATTTCAGAGAAGGAAGTTTCTGACGAAAAGGCTACTAGAGAGAAAACTTGTAAGGCAAAATAGTGCAAAGCACAAAAATATAATCCAGGAAGATGTAAATGAATTGAAAAACAAGAAAGAGAACCCTGTTCTGTGTGTAACTTGTCCTACTGTCTGGGTTCATAGGACTCTTAAGCCTAAAATTGTCTGTTCAACAGCCTTCCATTCAAAACACATTGTGCCAAAAGCACTGTATTTCTGCTTTGAGGGTCCTTAGGGCTCCAGAGCCTAGGAGGCCTTTACAGAGCTGTTTTAGTCCTTAGCTGTGAGGCCACTGCTGTGGCAGAGTGACAAGTTTGTTATTCCAGCCTTGCCTGCAGGCAGTCTGGGTTAGGTGGAGTATTGTTTGGTGCACACTGACAGATCACTGTGTAGTGCTGCAGGCACAGGCCAGGCTGAAATAACTCCTTGCAAGTCGAGCATGTTTTAGTGTATTTCTTACCTCTTCCATAATTGCCAATCAGTTTAGAAACTGACCCTATCAGGCAAAGCTACAAGTAATTTCCATGATGATCTGGAAGGTTTTTCATACCTTCAATACCATTTAAAGTATTATCCTTTCCCAGCCAAGACAGTGAGACTTAAAAGATTTTTGCTAGCAGTCTGTCTTGGCAAAGATTTCCACTTCCATTTCCCCAGCATGTTAGAACTGAGAAACCTATCTATGCATAACTTTTCATCATGTTCCCCCAATTAATTATTGGCCATACTAATGACAGGGAAATGTGGCCAGGTGCAGTGTCCCCCTCTACACATTATGTTTTTAGCACAAGAACAAATTTGATTGCATCTGCCTCCCATCTTTATAATATACCATCACAACATTTAAAAACATGGAAACTTTTCTCACTTACTGGAAATCAGGTCCTAGAGTATAAAATATGTTAAAGAAAGTATGAATTGACTGTGATCTGTAAGTGAAGGAAAAAATTAGTTTAAAAAATGTTTTTATTATAATCATTCTGATAGTCCTTTTAAGCTTTTTTTAGAATTTTTTTAAAAGGAATCGTTATACGTCAGCTGGAACTGAAAGGCATTTTAGTGCTAGCTCAAGTACACAAAATTATCAACGTGTACATGTGTAGTTCCTCATAGCTCTGCTCTTGACTATGTTGTGCTAGATTCTGTCAGACAGAAATGAAAATGTTCTTGCTCGTGAAGAGCTTAAAATGCATATGAGAAGAAGAAGCAGATGGGTAGATAGACAGCTAGGAACAGCAAGGTGGTATTACTTAGTGTGCCAGCTATTAGTTTTATTTTGTTGTTGATTTTATGCTTTGTACCTTTGTCTATAAGTAGCTGACAAAGCAGTGCAGCACTGACTTTCTTTCTCTTGCTTCAAAGTCAGGAGTCCCCCCCACACTCCATTTGTGTCTCCTCTCTGAGGAGTGTCTAATGCTAGCCTGTGTCTGTACTATCAAATACATTTTGGGGGAAAAGTAAGCCCATTCTGCACTGTTAGTCTAAGGAAAATCTTTTCAGAAGCAGCCTAATTTTCAGGCATTAGTGACATGCTCAAACTTCAGGTTTTGGTAATGATAAGACCATTTTTAAAAGACATGATTTTTGTTAAGAGAAAATGGAAATGCTATGTATGTATGTATGTATGTATGAAAAGAAAATGGAAACACTATATACTTATGGAAGAAGTTTTGCCTTTATCAATAATGCCAGTACTATGAACCCACCAAATTCCCTACTAACATTCCCTGCTGAGATGTGTGTAGCTACTGACTGCATTTGGTGTATTAGGATCTGGTGGAATAAACAATGTTACAGATCTGTCCAGGCTTTTTGATGGCGGAAAGGAGAGGATGTGGGGGAAGGAGACAGACCATCTACAGGAGGAGTAAAATAAATGATAATGATTCAGAGCTCTCCAACTGTTGAGCTTCAAAGTCTTTAGAAAAGCAGGTATTCTTTGTTCTCTTTTAGCGATGGTGGAATTGAGGCAAGGCCAGTGTTCCCAGTGCAGCTGCCATGGGAATTACAATAAAGGCAGTTGAGTTCTGCAAATCGCTCTCCTGGTTAGTGCCAGCTCAGAGATGGGGCAGCCTGGTTTCTCCTGCGTGGCAGTACAGAGCAATAACAGCTCAGCTGCTGCCAACGCTTCCTTTTAGCTACTCCTTGTTAGTGGAGAGTTTGTGGTAATGGGAGTAATTAACACACTGGGAGTCATTTCTGTGTCCTGGAAGGGAACAGAAAGCCATCAGAGCAGCCCCAGACATGATTGCTCTGCAGGGTTATTTTCCCTCTCTCTTTCTTTCTTTTCCATTGTGCTTGGGTTTTGATTTTTCTTCTTTGTGTTAAGAAAGCTGGAGAGCTGAAATGGTCTGTAAATTGCATTCATGCTGAGCCTGGGCTAGGTAGGCTAGTTAAAGGTCACTCTCATGGACTAGATGGCCTCCTCTGTGGGATGGGAAGAGTGTTTAAGAAGGGAGTCACGATGTCCCTTGTGGTTTTTTTAACCCTTCTTTTTCCAGTGTAGATTTGAAGAGCTCTGGTTCTGACTTAAGTTTGTTTAAATAGGCCCAGGAGGTAAAAACATGAAGGGTGATTATTATAAAATGTTAACTCTTTCAGCAGTCAGATGATTTCCCAGCCTGGTAGGTCTGAAGTGAGGCTGCGCTGCCATGGTCTCACGCTGCTTGTTGAACTAAGCACTTTACTCAGTTTGTTCATAACCCTTCTGAGGCTGCTGGTGGCATTTCAACTGTGTGCCAGTGCTGGTGAGTTCAGCTCTCCCATGCAGAGGTGCCTAGTTTGGGTATTACACAGTGTTTCTGGAGGTGAGCTCCAAGGCTCGACTTGTCATAAGCAGTTATTCTTGCCTTCCCCACAGGAGAACTGGGAATGGGGAGAAGAAGGGCAGTGGGCTTATACTGACTGCAAATCACATGCCCAGGTACCAGGAAACCAACCAACCACCTACCTACAGGTTACAACTGATGGTGAAAGCCTGCACATGTGTATATGCTAATCCACTACAGGGAAGCAAAGACAATTCTAGCTTTATAATCGACTTTTTTTTTTTTTTTTTTTACTTTTAGAGGACACTCTTGAATTGCAACCCCATACCCCTTTTCTTGCTTTTTGCTTGATACAGTTTTTTGGAAACTGTCTCCAAGGGAGCTCAATGCTGAATTTAGATAAGAATTAAGTAACTCCATACCTGTTTTCAAGAATGGAAAATTTAAGCCTGCAAGATATATCAGTGGTGTGAAGAACCAAAGAACATGGAAGAATATGTCTTCTATTGGGCTTGGAGTGGGTCAAAGACATGTGTGGTTCTCACAGTGATGTGGGAGACTGGCATGAATACTATAGCCCTGGAAAACATCCCTAAGAGGTCAACAGGTGCTCCATGTGACCCCCAATCCCTAATTTTAAGATGCTTGCCTTCATGTACATGCATCTCGACATCCAAGATAGAGCCCTAAATATCACTGCTTCTCGCCTTGTAGCCAGTCAGCCAGTAACGTGAGATGCTGCGTCCTGCCAACTTCAGCAGGACCTAGGTGTGTTCAGCTCTTTGCAAGGCAAAGCCCCCATTTCCAATTTTACCTCCAGCCTTTTCACTGAGCAGACCCCATCTTGCCTTACCTGTGACCCCTCTGAGCTGTGTAGTGCCACTGAAATCTCCCTTGGTAAGAATCATAGAATTGTATGAAGACAGAAGCTCGCTGCCTCTATCTTCATCCTAGTTCTTTCAGCTCAGCTTCCCTGGCACCACCCCAGAGTCTTCTCCATCCCATCAAGGGTATGAGGCAGTGTCCAAATTTCTTACTGAGATGCAAATGCTGCTAGAGGAATTAAAAACTAAATTAGCCCATGTGGTTTTCTCTAGTCTCATGAATTTCAAACCCTCCATGTCCCCTCTCAGTTCTCTGTAAACATGCCTCCATGCATCCTTGCTGAGGATGCTGTGTGAGGGGAGGATTTCTGTGTTCCTTTTTATCCTAGTGACTGTAGCAACTCACACTTTTTACATCTGCATTTTTTATTGGAAGAGGTTTTTTTTTTGGTTATTCTTTGACCCTTTGTCTTTAGCAACAATTCAGCTGGGGATAGACCAGGCAGAACGATTTCAAAGCATCAGCCAAAAAGAGCCCATTGTACAGAACTGGATGAGTGAATAAATACTATTAATTCCCCATTTCTCTCTGCTAGCAAGCTTGAATTTTAATATCAATTTTTGAGGGTAAATTTTACTGTATGATTTTGAGCAGCATATGTCATAGAGCTGTAATGATTTGATTGCTGTGCTTTGGGCCAATTGTGGGAAGACACGTGGATGCAGAGCCAAATTAGGATCCTGTTTACCCCTTCCTAAAACTCTGCTGCTTCACTAGGGCCTGGGGAATAAAGAAAACAGTGGGATTTTGCTTGTTTTACAGTGAAGGAAAGGACAAAAGTGAGTTCACATGGGCTATTAAATACATGGATCTTAGATGACCAAGGTATATTTTTCCTTCCACACAAAGTGTGGCATAGTGAATACTTCCGGTTGTGGAAGATGTGAGGCTGGGTGGACTGTAAACCTTTCCCATCAGTGTGTCAGTGGGATTTCGTCTGGCATCCTGAAATGGAATAACAGGACTTACACAGGCTTGCACTGGGCTGCTGTGGCAGGGGTTTGCAAGGAAAGCCAACCTGTCTTTAAATTCATGTAACTCTGTTTTTCTTTCTGCTGAAAATTACACTTTCAAATAGAAATGAGTCCATCGCCAAGCAATTAGTGGCCAGAGAGGGAGGTAGTGGACAAGGGAGGACAGGGAGTGACAAACCCATCTCCTGCAACCTTTCTGTGCAGTTGGGTAAATAAGATGCAGATCAACAGCTTCTCACCCTCTTTCCTTAGCAGGTGTGTTTTGAGACATTTGCAAAGATATTAACCCTGCATACAGAGTGTGCCAGTCAGTAATTATGGAAATTAGTTGGCAATTAGATAATGTCACTCAGTCTTTCCATACAGCTGATAAGTGGTTGAGAGCCCCTTCAAAGCAAGGGCAAGACCTCCTCTGTGGGCTGCTGAGCAGATGGCTCTGACCTGGCATTAATAGAGTGCTGTCAGGCTTGGGAAAGTGTGCGGTGGTTAGGCAGCACTCACCCTTGGCACTGTGGCAGGGCTGCCTCCCTTCCCCAGCTGGGGAACTTGTGCAGCTCTGTCAGCCCTGTGAGTGGGATGTTTCAATAGTGCAAGTGGGTGTGTTTCGTACAATGGGTTTTGCGTGTGCGAGATGCTGAGCCATCTGTTCAGTGTGCAGGTTCCTCACTGTTGCAGCTCTCAGGTGGGCCAAGGAGGTGGTACAAGCTGTTGGAAGTGCAATGGAGATAACTTGCTTGCTGCTGTTCATCATGAAGTCCCTTTTTTTGCAAGATGTGGTCATGTCATGACAAAGTTTGAGATTTCTCAGAGATAAAGTATGTTAGAGAATGCTCTGGGATTCTATAGTTATTGTCCCAAACGGTAATGTATTGCTATGGTAGCAGTGTGCTGTATGAGGCTGCTAGCGTAGTATTTATGCTAAAAATAAAATGGTAAGAGCCAAAAATTATTAATTCTCCGAGTGTCTTGGAGGATCATTGTGGGAATGGGTGAGGCACAGAATTGGTGGGTCAGGACTTACTCTCTCAAGGCTGGGATTCAAATCCTGCCGCCTGCTATAAAGGGCATTGAGTCTTCTGAGCTTTTCTTGAAGACCCTGTTACTGTGGTAAGATTTGCTCTCACAGACTTAACTGTGTGAGACACAAAACTGGAGTAATGGGAAACGCTGTGACTCAGGACTGACATGTGCTGACAGAGCTCTGGGGGAGTCACAGATGGCCCCAGCCTGCTAGTAGCTGGATGTGGGCAGCCTTCCCAAAATCTGAGCTGCAGTGTCTAAAAGGCGATGAAGCACCCAGCAATGACACCTATATTTCATGGGTTTTGCATTGTCTTCCTCTTCGGTAACAGAGTTGGCACTGTCTTCTTTCAAAACAGCTAGAAAGGGATTACCTTGGCTTCTCTCAACCAAAATAGAAAGAGAGGAATTGCCTCGGCTTCCCTCAGTCAACAATGCTATTCTCATTTAACCATTTCTGTCTGGTTTCCCTTGTTGACTAAGACTTTTGTCCTATCCTAATAAACTTGTATCATCACAGAAATCTGCACCACAGAGGTAGCCTACTCCCATTATTGTACCTTTGAAATATCCCATAGATTGAAGCGACCCATGGAGGCTGAGATTTCTTTGTCTGTGCAAAACAGTGTTTCAGCATCCTGGGACTGGGAGAGATTGATAGGCTTTTCAGATGGGAGTTTGAACTGTATGCAGACATACACATCTCATCTGTGGTTATCTATAGTGTTCACACCTGCTGCTTTGATTTACAGCGTCTTTCACTGCTTATCAAAGAGTTGGTCTTCTAAAACAGGGAGAGGAGTATAAGACTGAGGGCTGGTTTTGATGCAGATGGTGCAATCTACCCTGCCCAGGAGAATTAAAAGCTGGGGTGAGAGTCCTGCTGCACTCGGGTCTTTGTGGGTGGTTGCTGCCACACTAGGCTTGTCTCCCTTCTCAGCGCAGGCTGAGTACAGAGCTGTCTGATGGAGTCGTGAATTTTGCCACAGTGGTAGTAAATGGTCCCAGAAGCTGTGAGCTGCTGGATGCACACCTAATTTACACACATTATGATATTCCCATTCCCATCTCATCAGTAATTCCAGGCTTGGGTCATCACTTTCTCTCTTACCTTTCTCTCGTGCTACTTTCCTCTATAAATCATGGGCTATTTAGTGGATCCACTACGGACCACAGAGAAGAAAGGTAAATAGACAAGAATCACACAATTTTTTCCCAATTAATTTTTCAGGACGCCCCCAAAACTCCATGAACGTAGTCAACATTGTGATTATTGGGAAAACAAATGATTTGAGCAATTGGATTGTGTGTTTAATTTTTTGGTCCTTTTTTACCTCTCCTAACACCTCTTTTTTCCATCTTCCATTTTCCTCAGCCAAGCTGTTAACAATTAGAAGGAATTATCTTCCCTCTGGTTTTGACTTGATTTTATTTGTGTTTATAGCAGTTTAGCTAACATGCTCCACTCAGGCAGCTGCAGGGAACAGGCCTGGTTTCCACTGGGCATTGAAAGCTCAAATTTCTCTCCAACTTGCGGGTGTTTTTTTTTTTTAATTGATCCCTTTTGTTTGCTAAGTGACTTGCTTTTCATGCTGGCTAAATTTGTCAGACTGACAGCTCTGGAGAGTTATGGCTTCTGCAGGTCCCTGAGGCAGGTGAGGATGTGCCGGTGTGAACTCTCCCCTCCATTTCTTAGTGATTCTACTCCAGCTCAACCTCTGCCCTTTCCAAACAGAAACTTTCCAGCACTGCCCACTTCTGCAGTGTCTGCGTGCCTTCTCCTTCAGGGCAAGATGGGTGATGGGGTTAGAAGGCATCTTGCTGTGAACAACAGCAGCCCCAGCAACTCTCATCTGCAGCACAAAACACTTTTCCCAAGCAAATACTGCCTCACAATATTTGTGCTTCCGCTTTGTGGAAGCTGTGTTCATGCTGACTTCTGTGAAGCTGAAGGCCTTGATTCTCACCACTTCCTTTCCTGCTTTGTATCTATGCAGATGTTTGCCATTCCCAGAGCTGTTCTTGTGTCCAACCCATCTTTGTGAACAAACACCTGTGTTAATAGAAAACTTACTTTCTTTTTAGGTGGAATTTTCAAAGAATGAGCATTTACTTGTCACTTAAAACATCCTCCTACACCAGGCATACAGTCACCCACATGCAAATATGCAGAAGTGAGTTAAATCCCAATGTTAACAGCTGTAACTCATTGAAGACAGTTAGAATTCTTTGCTCTTAATTAAGGGTGCAGTTGGCCTTTTTGCCAAACCACTAAACTGGGGTAAGTGGTTAGGTACTTAGACAGTTCTTAGAATCTGAGCTACAAGTTTGCTATCATCTAAGATGCAGGTTGCCATATATAATTTGAAAAGCACGTATTTGTTGCAGAGGTCCCTGCTAAAGTCTCTGAAGTGTGCAAGACATGCAAAGTAAAAGCAGCTATTGTGTGACAGGCTGACAGGGTTGTCTTCTCTAATGCTTCCTTGTGTGCTAGAAAGCATAATGTAAGCAATGGAATGGGAAGTTTGGATGATGTCTTCTCTTGTTCTTACCAACTTTTGAACTCTAAGGAACTGGTCTTTGCCCTAAGCATTTTCATGGAGAGCTAATTGTTACTGGGAAAGCTACAGAACCATTTCTGAGTAAAGTCAATGAGATTGCATCCATCAAAGCAGTTAAATAATTTTGTGTATTTTTACATTGCTCATTGTTGTTATGTGTACAGATGACTTGATGAGTTCTCTATTTTGGCCTCTTAGTTTTGGTGACATAGATGTCCTTGCTGTTTTTGAGAATTGTACAGTCAATTGCAAGCAAGAAGAAGTGTCCAGAGTATCAAGAAATGTAAAAGAGTTATTGGACAAGATGTTAGTAAGCTTCATGGTAAAGATATGGTGAGTAGTAAGATTAACTTTTCCCTTTCTTTTTTTGTCTTGACCCCACAGGTCTGCAAGCTCTGTGAGTGCCAAGCAGTGAATAATGGGCTTGGTATCCACCAGTGCATCATGAAGATAGACTTTATTTTTGCCCTCTTGAAGTTCACGTGCTTTATGAATTCATTCTCTCTTCTATCTCACTGCCATCTCCGTCAATATTGTCATCACTTCTAGAAAACAAGAATATTAGGCTTGGGCTTTGGCTCTGCCTTTCCTTCCTCCTGGAACACCAGTGTCACCTTTGTGTTCTACCAAAACGAATCACTGCAGGTTATTTTGCCCTTCAGAGAAATACACCATCTGGAGAAATCACTTCATATATCCTGTACTTCTGAGATAAAAGCCTCTGGTTCCTAAAGGATAATTGAGATCTTTTTTTGGGAGGAGACATTTCCTCTTTGTCACGTGTACGTGCTATCTCACTTTCCACTTACTCTCCCGCTGTCTTATCGCTTTTCTGCTCTTCTTCTCTTCCCTTTGGATTTAACATTTTGTGTTGGCTGCTGGGGTTCTCCTCCCAGTAGTGTGGCTTCTGTTTTTCTCCTAGGGAAGAGCAGATTCTTGAAACAATGGGCTTCACTCTGCATTCTGTCTACTTCACCTTGAAGGTGAGTTTGCTGCTGGGCTCCTTGCTGGGTCTCTGTTTGGGTCTGGAGTTCATGGGCATCCCCAACCAGTGGGCCCGCTACCTCCGCTGGGATGCCAGCACTAGGAGCGAACTCAGCTTCCAGTTCAAGACCAATGTCTCTGCTGGGCTGCTTCTCTATTTCGATGATGGTGGTGTCTGTGACTTCCTCTGTCTGTCCCTTGTTGATGGGCGCATCCAGCTGCAGTTCAGTGTGGACTGTGCGGAGACGACAGTTATCACAGACAAGCAAGTAAATGACAGCAACTGGCACTTCCTGATGGTCAGCCGCAATCACCTTCGGACGGTGCTAGTGCTGGATGGTGAAGCCAAGCCAGGTGAGGTGCGTCCACAACGCCAGTATATGAATATCGTCAGTGACCTTTTCATTGGTGGAGTCCCACTGGACATTCGTCCTGCTGCGTTGACTCTTGATGGTGTTCTGAGTGAGCCTCCATTTCAAGGATTTATCCTGGATCTGAAATATGGCAATTCTGAGCCGCAGCTCCTGGGCAGTCAAGGGGTCCGACTGGAGATGGAAGGACTTTGCTCAGAAAACCCCTGTGAAAATGGTGGCACTTGCTTCCTTCTGGATGGCGAGCCACACTGTGACTGCTCAGCCACTGGATATGCTGGCAAGCTGTGTTCTGAAGGTAAGAGAATACTTCCCTGATTCCCATTGATCTTCACACAATCCAAAGAATTATTTTGTTGTTTAGCAGGGCTATGACAGTGTTCTTATTCCTGCTTATGGTTGTCAGAGGAATTCAAGTTCCACCATTCTTTTTCCAGCTGGAAGTAAAGAAATGGAAGTAAATAGAGAGTGTGAGCAGCTGCAACAAGTGCCTTTCTGAAAGGATGCTGCGCTTGTAGCATGGACAGATTTTCATCACCATTGATTTAATGAGCAATTTATTAATAAGGATAGAGAACATAAATTGGTAAATAAACCTAAGTACCTTAGGTTACTGTTGGTAAAACCAATGGCTGGCTGGGTGAATTCCATTGCCTCATGTGCCTAAAAACTTAGTGAAGTGTCAGCAAAGAGGAGCCGTGTATATATGGCTAGAATCACTGCTTGACAGGACGTTGTATACTTATTTGATGTTAGCTGTTATTAGCCTGTGGACGCCCCATGCTTCCCTTCAATTGCTTGCGTATTAGTCACTGAACGGCACCTTGATTGTTTTAGCATCCTTGATTAAATTGCCTAAGTTGCTTTTAAAATTGATCTTATGTAGGATACAAAGGGAAAAGGGATTTGCATGTTTCTGCATTGTTTGGTACCCTCTTTTAGAATTTGAAAGCTTTAAGTCATGCAAACCACATGATGAAGTGTATTTCAGGTTTTCCGTTGGTCTTTAGCAGTGTGATTGTTATTAACTCTGTATATGCAGGAGACATAAGTAAGTCAACTGAAAATCCCTGTGTGCATTTGAGAATCTCATCGCAATGTTATTTATGACATTTGGCTTTAAATGCCACAGTTTGACCTTAAACCAAAGATGAAACCTGGACAAGAAGTGTCCAGTCTCGAGGAAAAAAAAACCAACCTGAAATTTTGTCAAAATGGAAATATTTGCAAGACTATATTTTCACAACTACCATTTGCTCGCTTTCTTTTGGAAGTAAAACTAGATTAACCAGAGTATGTGAGAAGTGGTAAAAACAGTCCTTACAATCTTGATATCTAAGTAAAAAGCCCTACAGCTCTACATTTACAGTTTAGACAGAGAAGCAAACATGCTTCTATAGGAAGGGAAGGTTTGGAAAATAAACCTAGCATCCATATGTGCATTGATTTTAAGGTCATTTTGATCATAACAGAAAATTTGGCTTTATATCCAAATAATAGAGTAACAGTACATGAGCGTTAGACAGGAGGTATGAGCCTGTGAAGTGTTGTGAACACCAGAATTCTTCCTGGCTCTTTGCTCCGACCTGATTTGTCCAAATCATTAATGAGCCAGAACTATTTTCTGTGCTTGAGCCATGAGTTATGTGGGGCTGGAGAGACTTCTGAGCATGGCCAGGCAGTTCAGGAGCTGGGCTACTGGGCCAGATCCTCATGCACTTGTGGAACAAACACACCTCCGGTCTCAATGCCAGCTATGGTGATGGTAGATTGCAAGAGCCACACAGGCATGTGGACCCTGAAACAGAAAGATATAAGGGTCTTTCTAGTGCTGGGCTAATGGATCCACACTCCTCAGGGAGCTGCTCAAGACATCAACAGCATATGGTTTTCAGTGAACATCTTGAGAAAGTACTGTACGTGAGCAGGAATTCCATGTAGCTGTGGGGCAGTTGTGAGAACTCTAACCAGGTCTTGGGCGATGGACTTTCTGCATTTCCTGGGTGGGTGGAACAATCTGAAATACATCTTCTAATGAATCTAGGGATATTTTTGTTGTAGATGCCATGGATAAAGCAGTGCTATTGTTACCGGTTGAATCTGTGAGTCACCATTGCTGTTTATTTCCTATAGTGATTCATCAGTTTCCAGCCCAACCTGCTGTTAAGGGTGAGCAACGAAGTTTGTCACGATGTGCCTTCTTAAGCAAACATTTTTAACTCACTGTTAGCTGGGGTCTGTTCACTCTCAGAGAAGATGCTGTGCAGAGAACTTTTCCAATGGATCAAATGTAGAGATTTCCACAAACAGTTATTACCTTGTTCGGTTCTTTTTGTTGTCTCATGTGTTACTAAATGGTGCATATTTGGTTTATGTTAGAATTTTATAATCAGCTTTGTTTTCTGCCTCCTTTATGCTGTAGCAGTGGTGATTTCTGTGTGTTAAATGCTGTCATTGAAAAATATTAAAGTGTCTGTGCAGATGAATGGGAAAACCAAAAGGTTGTTTAGTAAGTGGAAACAAGCAGACAAAGAAAAGTGGCAAGGAAAAAAAAACAGGAATGAAATTAAGTATAGCTACCTTTCTACCCGACTTTGAAAAGTGTACTAAACTCCAAATATGTCTTTAAATTCTGTGACTGTGGCAGAACCTCCACTGATAAACAGTAGGATGTGGCAGGAATGGCAGAACTGGTTACAGGCTCTTCCTGCCTGTGGCTTGATTGGCCATTAAACAACTTGTATTTTCTTTGTTTGCTTTTCTTTCCCAAGAGATTGAGATGTTGGTTGTCAGAACTGTTCCCTTTTGTTTTGTTTCCTTTTCCTGCTTCTGAATATATGCAAAAATGACATGGTTACTTTATTCCCAGTCTCACTTTTGAAAAAGAATGCTCTTTTGACTGGATATCACCAACTCCCTTTTGGGGGATGAACCTGAACTCCATTATAGTATTTACTAGTCTGTAGTCTATGTGCGTATTTTCATTTCATCACCAGAGTTGGCTCTTTTACTGGGAACTGATGGGATCCGATCAATAACAAGTTCTGTTTGAACAGCTAAATGTAATATGTACCTTTTTAATAATGAGTTCTCTTGACGGTCTCCAAGCCATTACTTGGCTATTGACTGATACCTATGTCTGCAGGTGGTAAAACCATAGCTCATTTATTTTGGGACCAGAGATAAAAGAAGCAAACAGAGAGTGGAACCTGCTGATTCAGTACTGTGATGGAATGGAGCTCCATTTACAGTATTAGAGGCTACTGCAACTCCAAGTGCGGTTCCAGTTATGGTAAATGTCAACAGAGAACAACCATTCCATACTGAAATGAAACTGTGAATCCTATGCAGAATGTGCCCCCAATGTGCAAAAAAATTTTTGGCACCTCATGTGCACCCAGAGACAGCAGGATTGCATTCATTGTGGCAGTCACATACCCAGATGGGTAGCTGAGCAGGTACAATTTCTGTGTCTGAGTTTATACAGTGGGAGTGCAAATGCATGCACTTTGGAAGGTTTGGCTGTTTTGAATAAAACGTGAGACTATTTTTATTGCAGTTGAATAAACTGGTTCATTGAACCTGACAGCTCTGTAGGGTACAAAGGATGGCTGATTTGAGTAGCAATTAGTTTGTATGTTTCTGGGCAATGGTGGCATTAGACATGAAAGCTGAACTCAGAGACATCTTCCCCTCAAATAAACCTCATCAGTCTCTGTGGGATCAGGCTGCTGCCAAGAGAATGAGGTTCCTGTAGAATTTGATCATCACAGATACATTCATACTTCTGTGAAAAAAACCCAAGAAAACCTTCCCCATGCAAATTTTGCAAGCTGAGCTGCTGTAGAAGCCAGATGAGGGTGTTCATATCTGCTCATTCAGGATCACGCTGCAAGAAATTTTCTCTGACACTGCTGTGTAGAGAGTGAGCTCACAAATGTGGACAGTGTGAATGCAACACTATTTGTACAAGAGTATTTTGGCCTAAACCCTCACCCTTCTTCCAGGTCTCCTTCTGGACTTTCTGAGGAGAGGTGAACAGAAGATGTGCTTAGAAATGACGTTAACTCTGCTTGTAGTTGCAGAAGCAAGACGTTGATCACCAGCTTCACCAAACACCATGCTGAAGCCTTTGTGTTGCCTGCAGGGGCTGTTTCTAAACGAAGCCTGAATACGGGCTTGATTGCACCTCTTCCCTTGATTACAGAGCAAGATTTCCTGGGGATGCTGCCTGCTGAATGACAGAGGAGCCCGTTGCTCTGTAATTATCACACTTTTAACTGCATCGGGAACAGATTTTTCTATAGCCCCTCAGCTTCATTTAAAGTGACAAGTTACTGTGGGATTTATTCTTTTCCTGCCCCTTTGGAGCAGCCCAGCCTTAGCTGTATCTGAAGGCACTGCTTAGCCTCACTTGCAGTCACTGTGTCTCCCTGCCAGCAGCCCCAATCTTTGTGACACTGAGGGATAGTTTGGCACTTTGCCATGAGCCTGATGCTTGCACTTAATTTGCATATACATTTACATGTATTTTGTAATCAGAAACAAATGAACATGACCATAATATTTGCTTCCACTTGCATATTCCTTGATAGATGAATATAAATTGTTTTTTTGAATTCACCAGCAATACACAGTTGCTGACCCTTCATTTGGTCTTGTGCTCTGCTGTTTGACAGGACAGTAGACAGCTTTGGCACACGCTTTGGATGGGCCCAGATCTTCACTCACCAGTGCAAAACTCTAGAATTGACTGTCTCCAAGGTCTGTGGAGTAAACATTGCAAGGGACAAATCTGTTTTATGTCACTTCTTATGTCACAGCACTGGCCATAGGGCAGACAGCTGGTAAGAACTCTGCCCATGACTTCATTTTGCAGAAATTTAATTTTCCTCATCTCTTTCTCTTGCTCGTTCTTCCTAATTTAAGTTCCTTTGGTTGTATTTAAAATTATAATACTTTTTACAGTCTGGTTGCAATTTTTTTGATGTATTGCCAGATGAGCACCAGAGAAAGATGATGTGTTCAGGTATTAATATTTATAAAGTGCTTTGAAACTTCAAAGTACAGTTCGAGCACCATTTGTTACTCTTAATGGCAAATATTAAAACCGAGCAGGAGCCACAGGATATGAACTTAGATCCTACATACTTTTTCACAGAAGATACCAAGGATGCCCCTCACTATGTGTGGACTGCCTGCAACTCCAGAGCTAGTTGGATTTGTTTTCTAATCTCCCCTGCTTTTAATGCAGGGGAGCTGCAGGGAGATTGCAGGACCCTGTATGGTGAGTGCCATTGATTCAAATAGTCTGGCTGCAATACATGCTGACAGCTATGTTCTTGTAGTTTCACTCTCTTGTATTATAGATGACCATGGCACTACAATCCTTTTCCGCTTGATTGCGGGTCAGCTGCAGACCTTGGGCAAACAAGATGTTAAAGGCCTCAGGCAAAGCTTGGACATCTCCTCTGATAAAGTGAAGCAAGGGGTGGTTGGGTACAAAGAAGAATGCTATTTGTTGTAAGGTGGAACTGGTGAAGAGTGAGAATAATTTATGGACCAGGAGAAGATGGAACTCAGGGGGAAAAAAAAATAACAGGATGAAAATGTTATTTTATAACATGTTATCTCATAAAAGAGCAAACCATAGCTCATATAGACTGTTTACAGCAGCTGCTCCATGTTGGTTTAATCTGTCTGATAGAATAAAAAAAAAGTTCCTGGCTCTTGCAAAGAGTAGATTTGAATGGGCTGACCAAGCTTCTGGAGGACTGATCTAGATAAAGTTTGGATACCAGCATTCTTTGCGACCCCACAGACCAACCTGCTGGCTTCTGCTCTGTCCCAAAGTGTGCACAGCTAGGATCTAAACTGGAATTTTTTGGCATTACTAAATAAAGACCAAAATTAAAGTAACTCGTAATAATTATGTGAAAGTGAGCAAAGTCAGAAATTTGTCTTTCCAAATTGATTTCTGAAGATGAGTTTATGTTCCTTTGGTTTTGCTATAAAAATATAAAAAAAAGGTGAAAAAAAGGTAAAAAAAGGAGGTGGGGGAAGAGTTGATTTATTATCACTGTACAGGCTTCTGCTGAGCTAGGCAGCTTGTCGTGGAGGTCAATCAGCAGTAAGTATAGCCCTAAGCAAGACAGCACATGCTGTAGCTGTTGCTTTCATCCTTATTCTGGTATGGAGGTGTGCAGGGCATTTGCCACATGGTAATTTTTGTTATGTTTTGGTGGAAAATGGAGGGCAGTAATCCTCCCAGATACCTTGAGGATGTTGGAAATGACACCACAAAGCTCCAGGAAGAGACTTGGAGGAGGAGCACGTCTGTCCAGTGAACTCTGTCACTACTCAGAGAAAATGAACCTCTGCAACGTCAGCTTCAGCACCGGGTGCTCCCCAGTGCAGGAGAAGGTGGTAATCCATGTGATGAAATGGTAGAATGGCCACCTGTCCTGGGCCAGCTTCTGATTTCACTTTACTTCTTTGTTTCTTTGCTGACCAACTTTGAACTTGATGGACAGAAAAGCTTTTTTCTCTTGCCTCAGAAAGCAGGGCAACTGCCATGTTATTGCTGTCCAGAGACAGCAGTGTGACTTCTGGGTGTATGTGTGTGTCTCTCCCACAATCCTTCATTGCAGACAGGCTCACTGCCATTGTAAACCCACCCTGCAGAGCAAAGCATTTGCGCTTCCTCCGACTGTAAAAAGGCCCAGGAGCTGACAACTGGGTGCAAAACAGCCCAGGGGCTGGGACAAGTAGATCTGGGGGGATTGGAAGGGCTGTGGATATCACAGTCTACTTGAAGCAGAACTGGTTTATATTTGAATGTGTTTGCTCTGAAATGGGGCCGAGACCTGAGTACACAGGATTCACATTCTGTGTTACTGACACCGTTGCCATTTATGCTGTGTCAGCTCTCCAGGCCCTGCCTGCATGTACACTTGTTCACCTCATTATTCTGAAAAGAGACCGAGGTATAACGTGTAAAGAAAGTGGAGCAGGGCACCAGAACTTGAATGGTCTGATCACAAGAGTGTTAGCACCTAAGAGGCTGATTTCCATTTCTGCCACAGCCTTTCTGCATCCCTGGAGTGATTTGCTGGCAGACTAAAGGACTCAAGACTGAATCAATTGACCTTTCTTGGCAGAGGATAGGCACCTGGCTACCCTCTGTGTCTCAGCTTCCATATCTGAAATATGTAGTCAGTGGGGCTTCCTGTACTCCAGGTATTAAGAATCCCACATGCTTCTGTATGATAGAGACATATAAATATTTTAGCATGACAAGTAAATGATGATAAAGCATGAACACCCAGTAGGATGACCTGGTTTTATTGTCAGTCTTTTAGCTAGGACATGCGGTTAGAAATTAAGGCAGTTTTCCTTGTTAAGTGGCCATCTTTGAGGAGTGCTCCTCATCTTTCTTTTCAACAGAAATCTCCCAGTTTCCTGCTACTCTGTGCAATGTCACAGTGCAAGTAGGCAGACCCTTCCCAGCCCAGGCTGCAGTTGTGCTGCTAAAGACGGAGCCCGAGCAGCAGTGTAGCCTCTTCCCTGTCGGTGACATGGAGCAGATGCTGCACTGCAGGGTGCTCATACAAGCAGTAGGAGAAAGAGAGCTTTTGACGTTTTTGTTTTTTGTATCTGACCCATGTGCTCTACTGACTTCCCCCAGATGTCCTCTGCTGTGAACCTCAGATGCTGATCAGATGCTTTTCCTTGTACGGTGGCCCACCTCTGCCTACCTGTCTGCGTTGGTGCTCTCCCTGCTGTGGCTGCTGGTTTCAGCCTGCCCCTTTCACCCTCCATGCTCAAGGCTCACTTCGACCTTGTGCTGTCATGGAAAGCAAAGAGAGCATAAAAGGCTACCCAAGCCGAATGGCAAAATTTGCACTTCCTCTGTTCTATGCATAAAAAGCAGGATAGCAAGGAAAGCCCATTGGATTGTTTCTGAGTGTTTAATTAGTGCAAAGCTGGCAAGCACTTTGTGGTTCTAAGGCACTGAAAGGGTGGGTAAAAATCTTCTTTCTTTTCCTGTTAACCCTCATCAAATCTCCAACTGCTTATTAAATACAGCAGGTATATTTGTAGCTGGTCTGCAGTTTGCAATGTAGGGCAAGGAGGAAAGGTATACTTAGCTCTTGGGATTTTGCTCTGAGGTGTGATCTTCCTCCTCTTACTCGTGGAATTTGACCAGTTAAGTAAGCTGAGTGAATATAATGGACTGGGTTTGGCTCTGATTATTTGGCAAGAGACCTTTATCAGAAAAGAAAGAAGCAGTTCTTTGGTAGATGTAGAAATTAGAGCTGTAGGTTAAAACTGGGCTTCAATCTCTAATAGTGCTGGCAGGCCCCATAGTTTGCTTGGCTGCTGCCTTTATTCAGAGCCTTTCTTGGCTTCTGTAGTCTCTTGGGTGGATTTACATTTCTTTGTTGTTTGTTGCCCTTGTACTTGAGAAAAATGACACTGAGTTTTCCCAAACCTCTGGTGTGTCTCCACAGGCATGTGTTTGATTTTCTGGTTATTCCTGCTGCATCCATCTTGCAAGTCTGGCTTTCAGGGTCGGAGTGCCTCTCAGTACCTTTCTCCTCAAGGTAATATGGGAGAAATTCTTGGAACTAAAGGCATGTTTCTCCACTGAGACTGGTCAGGAACAAGAGTTGAGGCATGGCTAGCTGTTAAGTGAGTGGCTAGTGTTGTGATCTGCAAATTTCATAGTTCAGTTGTGTTTGCAGCTGAATTTCTTAAACTTCTTTCTGTATGTGGTTGAAATTGCTTATATTCCCCAAGGACTTTTTTTTTTTTCAAATGGGGAAAGTGTGCAGAAGTGTGCAGAATCAGTCGTTAATAAATTGCTGATTAAAAAAAAAAAAAAGTGAAGTTTGAGAAGAGGAAAGGAGATTAAATTTCTTCTCTAGGACTACCTAAAAGAAAAATCTGGGGAAGTAACCAGAATGTCTGTGTTTTTACTTCTGTCTTTTGCCTTTTTCTCTGTGGCTTCTTTGAGACCTGCCCTGGGACTTGGTGTGGTGGGAGGCAGGGGTGTGCAAAGGAATTAACCTGCGTGATGCCTGCCAGACCTCTGGTGTAATGGGAGATCTGTGTAGGTCCTTGTAATTCACATATCTTTGACTTTAAGGAAGATAACAGGAGATCAATGAACATAAAAAATTATGGATGAATATATTGCCAGTGTGAAGCAGTAGCATTGCTATATCTCTCAGGATAACCAGAGCTAGAGGTACGTTTACATTAATGTCAAAGATAGGGCAAAACTCATAGAGGTATATCTAGCTGAAAATTTGCCAGATTAGGTACTGGTAGCTGTTTGATTACAGAGCTTGGAATATATGATACTGTTATGACTTTAAGTTTATTATTGTGTAGAAGACCTTTTGAATAAACATTGGATGCCGCAGAAAATGGCAAAATCCTCTTTCTTCAGAGTTCCTCTAGTGGGCACTGTGTTGTTGGAGGTCTGATTTTTTTTCATTAAAAAAAAAAAGTAGGGCTCCAGTGATCAATTTGTAATTTAGCTAGCTGGCTGCCTCCTCCTAAATTTTCTGTTTTGCTTCATTGCTTAAGCTGAAATGCTCAGTTGTGTCTCAGCTGCAGCAATGAACACATCAACAAATTCCAAAGCCTGCTGGTTTTGAATAGCTATGAGGCCTATATACCTATACCCATTATCTCTACTTTGCATCTTACACAGAAATGTATCTTTAGGGCAGCTTGGTGTTTGCCTGCCCTAACTTGTGGCATGTTAGAATGAAAGACATGAGAAGTTAGATTTTGACCAGCTAAGACACATCAGAATCAGACAGATTGGAAATGTTTTCCTTGTGAGAAATGGTGATTTTGCTCAGACCAAAATATTTAGAAAAACAGTAACCAACTGATTTGGATGAAAATCTGTGGGAAAAAAAGTGGTGTATTTTTATTTTGTAAAATTTCTGAATTCTGATTTTTTAAAAAATGTAATCTATATCTATGACACATAACATTGCAGCTTATTTTGTAACTTGCTGACATGATTATCCTTAATATGGATCTACTATGATGAACTGGAATATATCACAAAAATGCTGAAGTGTTTTTAGGACAGGGCATGTACTCCCACATTGACCAAATGGCACTAATGAAAACATATGGCCTCAACTCCACCATGCTCCAACTGTGGGAACTGTTATCTTCGGAAGTGCAGGCAAAAGGAGACCTAAGCATAGGTTGAGCTTAACCAGAGAGGAGAACAGATTTCCAGCTTGCAGACAGCAAGTGGAGGAGCCTGGAGCATGGGTAGAGCAATGACCAGATCAGTGCCCTTTGGAACCTCCCAGAGAAGAGTGGTGTGAAGCACTGTTATCATTTCAGGTCGTTTGAAGTGACAGCTCCATTGGTCCTGCTGTTTGTCCAGAGCTTTGCTAAAAGAAAGCCTCAAGGAATAATTTTGAGTGGACAGGACTTGAGTGGGCTCTTCCCCATTTGATTTCTCAGATGTAGCACTGAACAGTGCAGTCTCTCAGCAGCATCAGTGAAGGCAGCAAGGCTGAGTGTATTAACGAAGAACCACAGCTGCTGATTTGAGAGGCTGGGATTGTCAGCAGTTTGGTTTTTAGGTTTTTAGCATGTTAGATTGAAGCTAAGTAGTTTACAATGTAGCTGGACCTAAGGGTTGAGCAGCAGGCATTCCTAACGAAGAGCATAACAAATACCTCTCTGTGCAAGAAATTCTCTTTGAAATGCAGCCAGCCCAAGCTGAGATTTGGGCTGGGTGAGTAAGGCTCTGCCTATGAAAATCACTTGGGATCTGCACCATTATGGCATGACAGTCATTCTTGAGCTCTGGGATGTTTTCACTGTCATTGCCGCTGCCAGTGTGGTGACTCCCAGTTTGCTCGAGGCAAAAGATAGCTAAACCGAAGTACTAAGTAACAGATCCTCTATCTCGGGAGAACAATTGGCTGTGATTTCAGACCTCATTTGTCAGTGGTGTTTAATTATAGCCCTGCTACCACTTACAGTGGAGGTCACAGCCGTATTGTTGGTCTATTTAGTGCTCCCTCTGGTCTTAAAAATCTATGAATCTATATCACACTATTTTTGGGCATTTGTAACAGTCGCCAATAGTTTTCTTCCAGAACTGAAATTGCTTAAGTTTCCTCTTCGTTAATTGACAAAATGTTGTTGTTGGAAAGCAGACTAAAATAATTTAAGCCCCTTTACAGGTGCGGGAGTGAAAAACAAGTAGGTTGCATCTGGTTTAGTTTCTATCCTTACAGTTGCCCAGCTGTTTTCTCCTTGTGCACAGCTCTGCTGCAACGTGGGCATGGGAATTATTGTATTATTATTGTATGCAGATACTGGGTCATCAACGAGCTGCTCTGTAATAAAAAATATCAAATGTAAAGATCGCTGTATAAAATGTTTTCTTGCACATCTGGTCCCATAAATAGTGTTCAATTGAAAATTAACTCCATACACCAAGTGCTCTTTAGTCAACCAAAGCTCTCATTCATCTGCTGAAAGATGTTCTTAACTAAGAACTAAACACAAATCTACTTAGATTTATTGATCTTGTCAGTTAAAAAATTACTTTTAAGTCCCATTTTGAAAAGTGATTCAGGCACCTCGGAGCCTTGTGACTGGTCTGGAATTCACAATAGTAGTTTTGATCTTTTTGCCTTCATATTGTATTTATTTCTGTCCTTTTTCACCTTTAAAGATTTGGCCCAAAGAGCACATTCCACTGTGAAATTCTTTCCTTGCCTGTGTTTGCCATTAATAATTTTAATGATCTGATACTGAACTAAAACCAAGACCAATCAAATGTTCTTCTTTTAAAATTGAGTGAAGAAGGAAAATTAATTGCAAAAATCCTGCTTAAATGTGGTGTTAAAGTTGTGAATTTCAGAATTAAATGGTGGTACCTGCTACAACGAAAATGCCACATGGCATCCATTCAAATGTGCTTCAGGCATCCTGCACTTGAATTGTGTGCAGGGCAGGAAAATAAAAGAGCTAAAATGCTGTCAGGTTAATAATAAATTGTGCATACATGTGGCACATTTCATCAGAGTATTCCTAAGCATCTCACAACTACTGATAAATCAGTCAGTTTTCACATCACTCTACCACACTGTGAAATGCATGTTATCTCCATTTTACTGATGGCAAAACTGAGAGGCAAGCAGAATGTGAATTATTGAAGGGTATCAAGTCAGAAGCTGCCTGAGGTGGAATTGGAATCCAGAATGCTAAATCCTAAGTATTAAACAGTGTAGTAGTTTATCTAGTTTTATCCAAGTGTGCTAGAATAGCCACAAAATACTGTGGTTTATGTTGAATGTGAAGCTAAAAATGGAGTATTGGATTTTAGGGATTCTTGTAAAATTTCAGCTGAAATTCAAAGAACTACCTCTTTTTATTCTTTTTGGTGGATTGGATTGTCCATATCCACCAAGTTCTGCCTTTTGGGCTGCTGTCTCATAACTTTGTTAGCTGAAACCACCTTGGACCAGCTTGTTCTGTACTTCTTGCAGTAGGCTGCACTACTTGGGCTATGCTTTATGGATTCCCCTGTTTAGTGTTGTTTTAGAGTTACTAATGAGGAAAAACAGACTTGTAGCAACAAAAGTTTTAGCTGGTTTTGGCTGTCTGTGGTTTACATGTGCTTAGATACAACTTTTAAAGGCAGGATCCAGTTCCTCTAGATGTTTCCAATGGAAAAAGATTTATGAGTTCACTTAAAATACTGAAATAAAAAACTAATTTCAAATATTTGAATGCTTTACTGAACATACTCTCAGATGGAAGGTGACAGGAGAAAGTGTATTGTGGTTTTATATTTCCCCTCCCTTCTGAATTTCTGCAAACCTGCAAAGGTGAGGCTCTCATGTAACCTCTTCCTGTCCAGGTTTCATGGTCCATAGAAACAGTGAGTTTTACTGGAAACTTTGTTCCAGAGTGGAGTGGCTCCAACAAACCGATGAAGGCAGGACTCTTTTGTGCTGAACTTCCAGCTGAGTAGAACTGATAGAAGGTTTGAAGCAATGCACACCCAAAAGCAGCCCCCCCACGCTGCATAGTGGGGGGGGGCAGCTCCGGGCCGAGAAACACGCCAGGAGCCCACGCCACTGCGGCGGGCTGAGAGGCTGCCAGAGATGTAGTCCTTCGTAGAAGCGTGACAGGTCAAAGAAGGCAGGCTCTCGATTCAAAGTTTCCAGGGGGTTTATTAGGGTCAAAAGGGGAAGGATGGGGGGTGGTGGAGAGGGGAGGAGAAGCGGGGGGAGATGTAGAGTCCATGGCAGCTGGACTCTACATCGAAAAAGCCCCGGGTCCGGATTCTGCAGGGACTTATCAGGCGGGGCCCGGGGGGCGGTGCTGACTCACATGAGCCACCCAGGGAGAGCCAGAGAGNGGATGGGGGGTGGTGGAGAGGGGAGGAGAAGCGGGGGGAGATATAGAGTCCATGGCAGCTGGACTCTACATCGAAAAAGCCCCGGGTCCAGATTCTGCAGGGACTTATCAGGCGGGGCCCGGGGGGCGGTGCTGACTCACATGAGGCACCCAGGGAGAGCCAGAGAGGAGGGGTTAGGGAGGTGAAGAATAATACAAAAATCTTGTAATACACTGCAACAAAGGTTGTTCATATATGACAGAGAAAGAAGAGTTTTCAATTTGACTTTTTTGTTTTGTTGGTGATTTTCATAGAATCATTTAGGTTGGAAAAGACATGCAAGCATCAAGTCCAACCATTAAACTACCACTAAGTGCTACATTTACACATTTTTTTAAATACCTCGAAGTGATGGTGACTCAACCACTTTCCTGGGCAGCCTGTTCTGGTGCTTGGCAATCCTTTCTGTAAATAAATTTTTCCTGTTATCCAACCTGAATGTCCCCTGGCACAGCTTGAGACTATGTCTTCTCATCCTCTCACTTACTACTCGGGAAAGAGGCTGATCCTCCCCTGGTCACAACGTCTTTACAGGTAGATGTAGAGGGGATAAGATCTCACCTGACCTTCCTCTTCTACAGTCTTTCCTTCTTCCCCAGCTCCCTCAGCTGCTTCTGCTCAGACTTACTTTCTAGACCCTTCACCAGCCCCATCCTCTGCACACACTACAGCACCTCAATGTCTTTCTTGTAGTGAGGGACCCAGACCTGAACACAGGACTTGATGTGTGGCCTCACAAGTCTGAGTACAGTGGGACAATCACTGCCCTGGCCCTGCTGACCATGATGACTTTGATCCAAGCCATATTGAGCAGAGTATTAGTCCAAGACATGAGCAGAGAGAAGATCACGTGGAAAAATGGATTCCTGGAAAGACCTTTTTTATCTTTACTCTTTCTGAGCAGCTTAATTTTTTTTTTTGAGTTCATTATTCCTTCTGTGTTTGTTGCCCAAAAATCTCTTCTTTAGACACTATAAATTGTTCCAGTGTGCCCCATTTCTAATGTTACCCTTCAAAACAAAGTTGTCTGGCAAAGAACAGTTACCTAAGTGAGCAGCAAGTTCAGCGTGGAATGAAGATGGTGGCAAAGGGCTACGATGACCTGGTGCTTATTTTGAAAACAATAACAAAATGAGAAAACATGAGTAGGTGCTCTTTAGCCCAAAAGCGCTCTGTTATTTTCTATGTAATTGTGATAAACTGCATTTAACCATGCTGTCCTTGAGCAGATACTCTTTTTTACTGCTTAGCATACAGGAGTATGAGTAAGACTTTTCTGCTTAGGGATAACAAACAGTTCTGAATGGCATTTATTATGGAAGATGTTTAAATTAAATAATTTGAAGCTGTGAGCATTATGTATGAATTATTTTAACAACTGGCTCTGTTAATTGTTGGTGCTGTAAAGAGCCACATCACTAGAATTCCTTTATGTCTGTAATAAAACTCATCATCAGAACTAGGCCAGAAGGAAACAGATCTAAACTAACAGGCAATACCAAGATCAGGAGTGACATTTGTTGGTAGTGCTGTCAAACTGGATCCCAAGATACGCACAGAAAAACGAGTGGCCAGTCCAGACTGAGATGTATTTGGAGAGCTATTATCTCCATGATGGATGCTTGGAGAGTGGTGTGCAGACCTGTGACTATGTGGATCTTCTCCTTAAATCTTTCTGGCAGTCTTTCCTAAGCTAAATCACACCTAAACATCAACACTCCAGCTGTTCCTTTCTCAGAGCAGAAGTAGGAACTGATTTTTGTAGCTACTTTCTGCTGCTTTTCACAGCTTTTTCTCCAGCCTAATTGTCCCGTCCAGGCTTGACCCTGGCTCTGTTTGGCCTAACACTGTAGTGGGACAAGGAGGGAAGTAGCTAGCACTCTGACTTTGGCATTGATCTGTGTTCTTCTTGCCCCCCAGCTGTAAAGTGGTAGATAGAGGAGGCTGATTTCAGGGAGGGGAGGTGCAGTGAGAGAGATGACAGATGATGTGAGGAGAAAGCAGAACTGTCAAGATGATCATGGCTAGCAGGGGAAGAGCCTTCTGATTGTGACTGGCCAGGCCAGCTTTTGCATACTGGCACTGGGAGGCAAAGTTGTCTTTCTGAGGCAAAGCTATGGGGGGCTGGGGTTGGGCTCTGCAACTGGAGAAAAAGAAAGCAAGACAGCAAGGGAAAACCCAGTCCTGCTGTGTGTTTGTAGTGGGAAAGCTGTCCAAGCATGGAAAACTGATCAGCTTTCAAGGCATTCAGTTGGAAGCCAAAGCTGTACTTCCACGTTTGCATTCTTTGTATTTGTCTTCAGGTAAATGAAATGGCCACTTCTTTGAAGACCTCTTCCATGAACATCATCTAAATTTCTCTCCTTCTGGTATCTGATTCCCTTGCTGGAATTTGACACCTGATACTAGAGACACACTCATCACATCTTCCTAGCCCTTGTCAAGTGTGCCCCAAGAACCTTGCCAGGTAGAAGAAGAATGCAGTGATACACGAATCTTCTTTTTCCTACATCAGTCTTCTTATTTTTTCTCATTCTTCTGCTCTTGGTTTTGAGGAGTGAAACCTTCTAGGTCTTCAGATGTCAATATGGATCCTATTGGGCTCACACGTTCCTCAAAAATGAAATTAGAAGAGATGTAGGAACTCTGAGTCTCCCTTTCCTTTGATAGGATGATGTAAAGGTGATGTAAGCTTTCATTTCCCTCCAGGCCTCAAGACAGAGAACTAGATAGTGGAACATTGCTAACACACTCAAATCAAACTAATTTCTGAGAAAATACTCATCTCTCCTATCTCCTAGACCATCTGTTTGAACTGACTCCTCCTGACCCCTCTGGGATTCAAAGCCCTGCCAGTTTTAAGAGCTCTGTATTTCCCAGGATTAATCATTATATGGGATGAACACAACAGGCATCTCTTCCGTGTGGGAATCTCAGAAAGGAGCAGATACCTGACTTGGCATTCTCCACAAAACTGTGTATATTGCAAGATATGAGGTAAAAGCTCCATCTGCTGGAGCAGTTTTTGAAGGTCCTGTTGGAGACAAGCTCTGGCCTCTGGCTCCCAATGAGGTGGCTTCATTCAGGGCCTCCTATAGCAGACAGGAAAGCAAAGACTGACTGATGTGGAAACTATAGCAGGCAGAAAACAGCTGGGGTTGATGTCACTCATGGGCTGACATAGCAGCACCAAGGTTGTCTTGATCATCATTGCTAGTGGAGCCAAGTCTTGTGTTTTCTAAGATGATTCCAAAGGTTCTGCCTCAGACCATGACAGGAATAGCCTAAAGCTGGCCAGTATCCAGAAAACCAATGATACTCTATATGCCATGAGACTGTGCACTGCTGAGTGATCTGGAGTCGGTAAGAAGGTGGTGTTTATTGCATTTGAGACAATGGAAAATGTCTTTCCCTACTGGTATGGAGAAAGACTGTGATGAGTAAAATCAGGTGAGAAACCAGTACTAATGCTCATTTGAGACTTTATAGCTGTAATTCAGGACAGGACTGCATGTTCTGAAATATCAGAGGGCCCACCTTGTCCTTTCTAGGGTTTTGCATTTCATCATTGAATTGCAGTGAATGCAGTTCTCAGGTCAATAGATTTAACTTCCTTAGCAACCTGAAGTTTAGTGAGATATTGGAGGATAAGAGTTGTCTTCTTCCCTGATAATACAGCCCACACACATTACACACCTGCAAATTTGCAGTGGTGATTAGGAGTACTTCCAGAGTTTAGTGAATAAGTCTTTGGAGACAAACTCATCCTCTTTTGTAAATTCAATATGGCTGTAGCTACTTGACCAGTTTAATCTTTTATATCTTTTCCCCCATTCTTTTTCAGGGTGTCACTCCTAAGAAAGCTTGCCCCAATAGAAGTGGGTGTTGCTTTCTTTGTGAGTCATTCAAGAGACTATGTAGGAGTGAAGAAGTGGCATTTGCTCATGCTCTATTATGCCAAATAATAAGGGAGGTTGTTTCCGTCTTCTGTGTCTGAACGAACCCAGCAGATGCATACATACTGTCTTATGTCTGAGGTAGAGACGAATGAAGTGGGTCTTTATTTTCCAACATCACCAAGCTCAAGACTGGCTCAAGAGAGATCTTTCATACCATTACCTTGTCTGTAGGATAAATCTTGGAGTGATCCTGTTGTCCTGTTGACCTCAGTGCTCCTAATAGAAGGCTTTTTTTTTTTTTTTTTAAACTTTACTCTTCATGTTATTGATGTTATTGTGAAGGGTTCATCAAGCATTCAGCATTTGGAGTAGAAGAGTGTTCCACTTCCTTGGTAGATAGAAGCTACAACAGTTTCTCTTTCACTCATAACAAGTAATTAAGTTCATGGACATTGTGACTGATAGGCAATGTCCTCCTCTTGGATAGTTTCTTTTTCTCGAGGGTTTAAACTGCATTGAGCTGGTGAGAAGGAATTGGTGCTTCTCAAATGATGGTGTTTAGAACTGATGCTATTGGATTTCACCTCTGGCCTTCTAGAGCATGACCAAGGTCAATATATTCTGTCTGGGCCCCATAAAGCAATGGGATCAGATGTTTTCACCTGAGAGTCTTATAGCTAATCCTAGAGAAAAAGAATATTCCGTATTGTCCTCCCTGCAGTGACATTGGTCCTGAACATCTTTTCCCAGTTGATAGTGTTTGGGTTATCATACTGGTCTAGATGTCTAAATGCTCCCCATTCCTCCTTCCTCCTTCCATTTTATATGAATATGTACCAGGTTTTATCAGCTCTCTTTAAATGACTGTGCTGTTTTGCATATCCAGGCTCACTTCACCAACTGTTGCAAGGTCTTCCATATCTGAATACAGTAAAACACCTGACTAGTGAAAGTCTTGAGCAACTTGGTCTGCGTTGACCTAAGGGAGCTGGGCAGTCAGAATAGATGGTTGCGAGATGTCCTTCAAACCTCAACTACTTTGTAATTCTGTGAACTCAAAATCCCATGTTAGTACTTGTTTCTGCATCATGTTGTGAGGTGACAATACAGAATAATCAAAGTTTTTAATCTTGTTAAACATTATGTCTTTGAAAACACGGCTAGATCAGATGGCAGTTTCAGGAATACTGTCCTGCAGTCACTCCTTGATGTAGCTAAAATACTTTTCTCCTACAGTTCTGGAAGGAGAAATTGCTTTCCAGCAATTTCCAGTGGGATCCGTACTGACATATTCTGGAAGAAGAGATATTACCCTTCTAGTAATTAGAAGGTGTAGAAAAGATACCTTCCCTCTTCCAAATCCCTCAGCAACAGTGCTTATGACTATCACTGAAATCCAAAGATGAATCGCATCTCTGCTCCCTAATTGCTATTGTTTTATTTCACAGCAGTGTCTTCCTAGTGAAGGAAGTTTTTATTAGCTCTACAAGTGTGGGACTGATTACTCATCTGGCAGTGAATGAGGCTATGTAAGATGTAATCAGAGTAAGCTGAATGGCTTTCCCTGGTTCATCCTGCAGTTACAGACCCTGAATTGCTCAGGGAGTAAGGGGGGCTGTGGCTCTCTTTGACCTCATCAGATGTGGAGGTACAAACACTCTGGATCAGCCTGACACATGGTGCAGGTTCTAACACCTTCCTTTTCCATGCTTTTAGTGCATGTACACATAGAGCTGGATCCTGGCTGGTGAGTAATAACACTTCCTAGAGGAGAGGTACTGGCTTTTACTCATGTAACAAGCATCTGGTGGAAATTTTTTGCAAAGGGATTGCATTTAGAAATAAGAGGCTAAATTGTGTTCTTTCTGTGCTTGAGACCAAGATGAGGTATCAGTGCCAGTGTTGAGAGTGTGTTTGGCAGTCTTGGTGGGAAGTGGGGCTGTGCTCTGTCAGTTTATACAGTGTTCAACACATTTGTGTACTGTTGGAAGCCAGTTATTGATGGTGGATTTTCTGGATTCGGAAATCAGCCAGGAGATGAACTGAGGGGTCTATTCATCTGTTTCCACTAAGGTTATGGAAAGACTGCTAGCTGGGAATAACTTTGAATCTTTATTGACTTACAGTGGATTTGAACTGGCTTGGAGGCTTCATGCTGTTCAGCAGTGTCTTTTGTATAACAAATCTGAGATAATGAGCATGGAAGCTATTTTATTGCACACACTCTTTTTCACAGATTTAAAAGGAGTAGAGATTTTAAACCATTTTTTTTTCAATACCAAAAAGATATACACCTTTCTCCTACACCCTCTCTGTTTTCTGGGTATGAGCTTATGTTAACATATTAATCGAAAGAAAAACCAAACCACTTTTGTTTCTGTGTTTGAGTGCTGGTAATTTTAGGGGCCTGGTCCTAGTCCATTCAATGAAGAGAGACATCTGCTGAATTCAGTGGGTATGAGGTCCTGTGATTATGCACTTGGGTCTGCATCTGCATAGATTTCGCTGCAGGCTGCAGGTCTACATTTAGACAATCACACAAGAAAATTTAGCATTTTGAAATACGCAGAATGCAGCTGTTTCCTGTCATTATGTTTCACATTTACCGAAGTCAGCAGTTACTCTTTTCCAAGCAGTGCCTTTCAACAATAAACAAGGAAAATGCTTCCAATAGAACCTCCTGATGACTTCTGTTTAATTTAAATATATATATATTGCAGCAGCAAATGCAGCAATAACATGGAATATAAAACCCATTAACGCATACTCTAAAAATGATATGTAAGTGTAGAAAGGAGACGGAAAGAAGATGCATTTCTTCTGATTACTCATGGTGTATTTAGGATGAATATTGTAAATTGGAGGAGCATGCACTATATATTTTTATGTGTAATAAACAGAGTTCTCACTTTTCAGAAACACTGGAACTCCATCCGAATTGGAATTGGAGTGAGTGAATCAATAATTAGTTGATACTTACACCAAATCCAGAGGCATGCCTAGTGCATTATAGATAGCAAGTAAATTTCAAGACAGTGGTCTTTATTTTCAAATCAGTAGACAATTCAGGGAGATGAGTGTTTAGAACAGGAGGCTGTGAGTGGTTCCTTGGCAAAGAGACTTACTGAAGCACAAATCTTAGCACCTGATGGCGCCAGGTGGCTAACCAGAACTGTGCCAGCCTTTTTTGAGGAGTCCTTCCCTTAGTGCTGAGGAGTGGGTGTGTGAGAGAGATAGTGTACAGGGATTTTTCTGGACCTATATAAGAAGGCTCAAGAACAAATGGTGCAATAAAATAGACATTGTAATAAGATAGAATAAAAAGAGGAATATAGATAATGAGTAAATTTTATATCACTTCAGAGGCTTGAAGTCCTGCTTTCATGGACCTTGAATGGATTTTCCTCCTCCTTCCCATGCTGTAGTGCCTTTTATTTTGAGCAGCAAATGGAGCCACTTGTCTTTTCCTGATGGGTTAGGGTGTTACTTCTGCCATAACACGCCATAGCACAGGTTGGCACAGGGCGCTCCAGCAGGTTCCCTTGCAGTGGCTGCTACTGCTGTTGTATGATCTTCTCAAGCCCCAAGCACAAGGATCAACACAGCAGACATGGTCTGGGCAAGATCACTAACTCCTTGAATATGGTGTTTTCTGCAAGGCTTCTGATACAGAGCTGAGTTCCAAATTAATGCAATCTAAATCCTGTAATAAGCCTAGATTTGATTCTGTATTAGCTATAATCAGTATTGAAAAAGAAAGTGGGAGTTTCATCCCCCTGACTTGCTCTATTTTTCAAGAACAGATCTATATTCTCAGGAATGTTGGTGAGATGTGTAACATTACATGAGCTGGATTCAGTGGTGAAATGCTAATATGCTACTTAGACCTTCCAACGAAGAGGTGCCATGATACTGACAATACAAGAACTGGGCTACTGGGTGGAGCCTGCGAGGGATCCCTTTTGCAGAAAAAGGGACCCTGATTTTTCTGGGAAATCTGTGTGCCTTGCAGATGGATGTAATATGGCATTGTGCCTTGGGATGCTGTGATGCAGCACAAAGAGTGCTGGCATAAGGCACTAGTAAGTGCCAGGTGTAACCAGGTAAAAGAATATTTCTTGCCCTCCAAGTCTGCCTGAGCTGCTGCTTCTTCAGAGCTCAGGTGGTGGCCTGTGAGACCAGTGATATAGCACGTCCTCCCTGCTGTGACCTGAAAACCCAGCCTGCTGTGAGCAGGGAAGGGCTCAGGCATCACAGGGCTCAACCAGTGGCACACTGTCTGTCTTATTGCCTCATGTAAGATTGAGAAGTGGGGATGGGAAGTTTTCCTCTGCGTAGCTTTGCCCCTTGTTCTACAGCCTCTGACACTTTCCAGGGTGGGCTGGACAGGAATAAGCAATGCTGACAGTGAGAGTCAGGTGAGTTTGGAGAAAGGACCCCCTTCTTCTCCCTCCACCCTTGCCTGACTAGGCTAGTCACAGCAGTCTGTGCCTTCAGCTCCACCTCTTCAGATTGCTCTGAGAGCAATATTAATATCCTCTAATAACTCTGTCAGACATATCGAGGGATTTGTTTTATTAATTCCGAGACTGGGTACAGCAAATAGATTATAACTTGGGCCGTTTCATAGGCTTAACAAACCTTTCTCTGCTTACTTATCACTTCCTCCCCCCCTCCAAATCTCCTTGTGTTAACTCTTTTTTCTGTTCTTTGTGTTACTATTTACTGAATATTCTCACTGACATGTATGTCGTAGGGAATATGCCCAAAGTTCATTTCCATCCATCATTTTCTAGATGATAAGAAAGGAATAGTGGCAGCACAATTTGCAATGGATTTGGCAGTAGTAAATGCCTTTTGTAGCTGTCATGGTGACATTCTGAGAACAGGACAAAGCTGAAAATGCTTAGCATGTGTGCAGGTTCTTCCTCAACAGGAGGAGAGGTACTCTCTGTGGCATATGGTGGGTAATGCTTGGGTTTCCAGTCTCTATATCAGCCTTGCAGGTGATGTGGGCAAGAGATCTTAGGGATACAGGAGTCAGTTTCTCTCCAATGGTCTTCTTGTTTCTCTCCAATGGTCTTTTTGTTTTAATTGATTTCGGCATCAGGAAAGGATGGCAACTGGATGACTGTCCCTAAATGAAATACTCTCCCTGTCAGGAGAAAATTAACCCATTTTTGAGCAGATTGCAGAGTGCCGGCAATGAAACTGTTTTTAGCTTCTTGGGTCATATAGCTAGTTCACTTTTTAGTGTAAATTACAAGACTGCTCAAAAATGGGTTAATTTTCATGGTGATCACCTTGGGAAAGTCCACTGTTGTGCATCAGCATCATCAAGCTATTGGTTGTTTTTATGTCCTGATAACCTTCTAGCAGTATTGTTTTTGCTGACTCCAAGAGATCAGAGAAGTAGCTATGTTGGTGAATCTAGGGAGGACATTCCTGACAAGGAGAGTATTTCATTTAGGGACAGTCATCCAGTTGCCATCCTTTCCTGATGCCGAAATCAATTAAAACAAGAAGACCATTGGAGAGAAACTGACTCCTGTATCCCTAAGATCTCTTGTGTGAGTCACCTCCGGCTTACAAGAGTAACTCTTGCTATGATATGATGCAGCCACTGAAATGTCACATTAGTTGATATGGTTCTTGTTAGAGTCAAGAGAAAATTTGGCTCATAATGGGAAGATAGTTTCAATTGTAATTAAAACATGAGAAAGCAACCGCCCATGGGAATGAACTCTCTTGCAAACAGTTTTGGAAAGGCTTTTGAAAGTGTGTGAGACTGTGTCACCATGAATGGAAATCTGAATGAGGATATGAGTTTCCAGCCATAAATGTGTTCATGGAAGCAGATACAGAGATGCCTAGGTAATGACATAGAAGTGTGAAAAAGCAGGTAGAAATATGCTTCTAAGCTTTTAAATGGCTATAGGTTCTTGTTTCACCCAAGTTGGGAGGGAAAGGGAAATCATCTTCCTATCTTTACCTAAGAAAATTGAAAAACATCTTTCTATGTGACCATGCCACTGTTCCTAATGTACGAATGCTGTATAAATTGTTGTCCCACATATTGTAGCTAAAGGCTGGAAAGTAATTCAGTCCCTTTTTTTCCCCCTGTGAGTGGCCACTTAGGTGGAAAATCTTTGTTATTTCCAATATGTAACACGATCAGCATTTTGATCATGATGCAACCTCCATCAGTCTCATTGCTGAAAGTTTTTGATAATGGGACTGAATTTTCTTAGTTCCTTTGACTCTTCCCTGAGTACCTGTGCATGGCTGCTGTCAGAGGCTTGGCTTTGGTGTCTGCCCTGCTCCATTACTGAAGCTGCTGGCTTACGATGCCTGGCAGACGCTACTGACAGGATTGTCTGGGTAGAGTGTTTTGAATTAAAATATCGAAGTCATAGAAAATAGGGTTGAAAAAGGCCACAAGGGCCAACTAATTTTTCCAAGACAAGATCAGGTGAACCTGAAAAATTAATGAGAAATACTTGTCTAGTCTTTTCTTAGTAGTCTTCAGTGCTTTTGGCAAACTCTCAGTAGCCAAGGTAGTCCAGAGCCTCACTACCCTGTTCCTACCAAATTTTTCTGACATTAAGCCAAAACTTCTCTTTCAGCATCATAAGTTTCTTCTCATTCTGCCTATGATTAATATGAAGGACACTGGTTTTTTTTTTCTGCTTGCATCTGCCCTTCAGAAGTTAGACAGTTATCTTTGTGTTCCCTGGAAGACTGGGAACATAACTGGCTGAATGTGGATGCCATGAGAGTGTTGTGCAAAATAGCAGGGAGCAGATCCTCTATTTTGTCCAGGGCCCAGATACCTAGGATCAAACATAAAGAAGTTTCATCCTGGAGTATTCGGGCATTGTATCTAGGCAGCTTAAGTAAAGATCAACAGATTGTTTGGAGGGCACTAAGTAATCAAATTCCAGTTGGATTTCTGCTAGTAATGAGCTACAGAACTATTGACTTTTCCCTCAGCAATGTAGCCAGGGCCTTGAGGAATGTACATGAACATATTTGTTGGGATGTGTGGGAGAGGATGGTACTTTCACCGAAAGCTTTGAAATAAGTAAGCAACTTTATCTAAGAATAGTAATGATACAGAGTTAATTAGAGGGATTATTAGGAATTAATTTCTATAAGATTTTTTCCCCCTTACTGGAGCAAAGTAACTCTGTACATTGGTTTCTGAAAGCAGCAAGCACACTTAATCCACCTAATGTTGATATGAACGCCCTTTTCTATATGGCCACGCAACTGTAGAGAAACAACAGTGGTTTGCAAATATCTCCTCAGCTACCTCAAGCACACGCTCTGCCTGAGTATCTTGCTTGCTGAGAGGAGAAAGCTTGGCCCCTTAAGGCAAAGGGTCCGTTTTCTGTAGTGGGTAAAGGCTCCACTCAAATTTCCTGTGCTTTAGAGGGTGACACACTCAGGCACAGGTCAGTCTACCTCACATTTGACCCTGTGGAGAGTGCAGGCTGCCCACAACATTAATGTGCACAGTATGGAGAAAAGCCTTGGAAGCCTCAAAACACTGTCATTCGGGTAAGATTTGAAATTGGATAAGTTTTGAAATCAAATCCCTTCACTTCATTAAATCATGAGTGCTTTAAAATCACACAGCACTTTTAGTGGAATCAGCCAAGTTTCACTCTGCCTCTTTAAGTAGTTCTTGTTGTTCTAACTCTGACATGCTAAACTGCTGTATGGCGTTCCTATAAGCTGTTAAACATCTGTCTCTTTCACTTCAGAGCTGGCTGCTTTTCAGTACTGGATGAATGATTCTTATATTCACAGCTAATAAGTGCTTTGGGATCCCAAGTATTAGATGTGCAAAGGCACAGTACCACAAATGCATGCAATTCTATGCAATGTATCAAGAGAATACTATTCCCAAGAGGCTGGCAGCCTAAGAGATCCCATAGGACAAAGAACACAGAGAAATGTAATTGATTGTAATGAACTTGTTTGTGTATGTGTCACCACTTATCTCTACTGAATAAAATCAGAAGTGTTCAACACTCCATTAACACAAATTAGAGGGTCCTATTCTTCTGAGCAAGACAATAAGGCCTACACCTGCTAGTACTGTGAAGTTCTTCGTGATCCCAGTGTGTTGCTCAGTGACAGACATCATAGGCTGAAGTGGTCTTGGATTTGCTTCAGTGTCCTAAACATTTAGCAAATCAAGTATTTAGCAAATTAATCCCATTGGAATCAGTGAAAGGATACCAGGGATGGATCTTACTACCACTGTAAGACAAAAGATGTTAAGTAAATATGAAGGATGAAAATCATAACACTCTCAAAGTAATTTTCAATTACTTTATGAATATCAGTAAGGCAAGTTAAGTGACTGAGTTCCCAACCAGTCATGTTTCTGCCAGTGAAATTCTACCCATATCCATTTTCTGTATTTGCAGAGTGATTAGAGTCAAATCTACTTTAGAAAAGCTTTTTCAGGTGTCAATATCTGAATAAGCTTCAGAATATGGTAATTTTTATATCTAAAAGCTGTATTTCCTCTTATTTAAGAGTGGGTCTCTTATGGCAAAAAAAAGCCTCTAAGTTTTATGGCTTTTGCCCTCCTCCTTTCCCCCAGTTTTTGCCTGCTCCCACACTGGTGTTCAGAGAGAGAATAACAAGAATGTTAGAGGGGGATGCTGCAGAACTTTAGTGTCGTTCACTTCTAGGTGCTTATTTCCACTTAGCCTAGGGTGCTTCTGCCTGCCAGCTTGTTTGTGATGTGTGAATTCAGTCAGTGGCTCACAATTTAGCTGGCAGAAGACAAGTGTCCACAGCACATCAAAGCAAGGCACAAGATTGAATGGACTGCAGAGATGGAAATGAAAGTAGGTCTCTTCTAGTCAAGGTGATGAGTACTGGTAGGGCTGATGTGTGTGGAAAGTTTGTGCTGTCCTTGTCTTGCAGCTGGAGAGAGACATGTGCTCTCATGGCACCTTCCCTTTTTTGCTAAACTTTGTATTAAAAACGTTAGAGTGAAAAATATCTCAGATGTTTCCTGTAAAGGTATGGAAATGATCTGAGCTGTAAGAACGTTTGCTTTGTTGTTCCTGCTCCCCTTCATCCTCCTTTCCACCCCACCCAGATGGCTGGGGCTGCACCAGACAAAGGCAGAGACCCTGCTGATCCCTCTTTCAACACAGCTATTATCATTAAAGAACAAAAACAAACAGCACTGGCTTGCAGATCAGCCCTTTACAAAGGAGCAATAAATGGACTCTTGTGTATAGGATAAAGCAAACTCAGCCTTGTCTTATGCTAAGAGGCAGACCTTTCTGTTTTTGAACTGCTCTGAGCTGAAGGAAGTGGAGAAACCTCTATCTACATGGCAGCAAGTCCTATGATCACTGGTTTGTTTTTTTTTTTTTGGTTAGCCATGGGTTCTGCATGCTCCCTGTTTAATTGGAATGCTGTACCTCCTCAGCCCTGTGGCAGGGAGGAGGTCTGTGTATGTGGAGGGAGCTAGTGCTAATGGAAGAGAAAGAGAGTGGGGGCATATTTTAAACAGGCCTTTTGTAAACAAACCAGAAAAACATGAAGATAGTTTGAAGGAACAACTCAGATGACATGGTCTGAAGGAGAATCAACTCAGCTCCCCAAAGCTGGTCACACTATCTTGATGCCATCTCTGTCTTTTACCTTTCTTGAGGCATTAGGTTGCTCCTAATTTTGGAGCCACCACCCATAAGGTGTGGTGGGTTCCTTTTGTCAGTATATTCAACCACAGTTTTAATTGTGCACCAAAGTGGAGTGGCATTCCACACTGCAGAAGTGTGATAGTGCTTCCCATGGGGGCTTATATTCAATATTAGAAAACGTATTTTTCACCCAGGTGGTGGAACAGGCTCCCCAGGGAAATGGTCACAGCATCAGCCTGACAGACCTCAAGGAACATTTGGACAATGCTCTCATGAGGCACATGGTGTGATTCTTGAGGGTGGTGCAGTGCAGGGCCAGGAGTTGGACTCGATCCCTGTGGGCTCCTTCTCATCCAGCATATTCTGTGCTTTGTGATTCTGTGACTTGCATGGCAGTTTCACTTGGATGCCACAGTGGTATTTGTTGTAGGGTCTTTTGTGTGGACTGACTTGTTATATGTCCTCTTTTAATCTTTTTATCTTTGCAAAGAAAGCAGTGCTTTCTTTTGTTGTTTTAAAACAAAAAAAAAGTAGTTTCACCATTTGGAAATCAGCATTTGCCAGCAGATACCACATGGTGGGGTGTCTGCAATACAAGAAACTCCTTCTGCATTTAGTGTGAGAAGTAACACTAATGACCCAGACTGCCATGTAGTTAAATATTATGAAAGTGTCACAGTTGCAAGCAGTGACTTTTGTGGTACAGCTAGTATGTACAGAAATCGTGTTGCATGGAAACTTTCCAAAAAAAGATGCAGCAAACGAAAAGCTAAAAGTTAAATCAGTCAGGACGGGGGATGCCTGCTCTTAGGGTCATTGGAACAAAAGAAAAAAAAAGACAGGTAAAAAGAAATCCCCTTGCTGTTACTTGCCATTGAGAAACTACATTTTAGAGATGCTTATGTTAGCTCTTAGCACTTCACTGTTTCCTTTTTTAACAGCTTCATGACCTGTTTAATTCTTGCACAGTTAAATAAATATTATTTCAAGCAATGTATCAGCTACAGCCTACTGCCTCTTCTCTTACTTACTTAACGTGTTTATCCCTTGCTAACCTTTGGCTAGCTCTTTCCTTTGACCTTTCTCTCTGCTGATGCTTTTTATTCCGCAGCCATCCCACAGATTTCCTCCTGGAGCAGAGACAGAGACACACTGGTGAGATATTCTGCTATTCTAGGCCCCATTGGTAACCTGGGCTGCAGCTGTGTCTGCTCCATTTTTAGGTGTGCAGGGAGGCTGAGAGGACAACAGGGGTCTAGAACTTTTTACCTGCTTAGAGCATATTTTTGAGCTGGATTATCAGAAACATTTGCAGTACGTTATGGTAATCACTTCTACCTCTTCTGAGATATGTGATCAGCTCACTGCCACTGATTTTTCCCAAGCGGCATGTCAGCTCAAGACTGCTCCTTGTAAATCCTTTGTCAACATGTTCACATCCTGGAGTGGAGTTCAAGGATCTGCTCCTTCCTTTTGCCCTTGCTATCACCTTCTTTTGCTTTCCATCGTCAGTGCATGCATTGGTGCCTGACACCTTTTCTTTTCCTACCTAAAAGTAATTACTTTCAGGTGAACTTTCAGTGCTTAATGTCCTTTCAGGATTGCAAACCAAGACACTGGTTCTTAGATACGATTATGTTAGAAGAGGAAAGGCATCAAATAATCCTCATCAGATCTGCCATATATGTTTAGTAAAAGCTATAGGATTTAAATGAATTGATGCAACAGTCCCTCCCCTCTTCGTGCATTGTTTTATTTGGGTTGTTACCTCTTCAGGAAATGACAGCTTGATATATGTATGATATTCCACAGAGACTTTTCCTCAAATGGTTTTGGAGCCATTACAAAGTGACAAGCAGAAAGCAACAGAAGCTGATAAACAAAATGCAGCGTGCACAGAAATCACTCACCACTGAACTGCAAGTGTCTCAGGACAAGTGGCACCATTTTCACAGGAACACAGTGGGTTTGGACAGGAAGGTGGAATACTGATGGAAATTGGAGGAGGCACTGGGAGAAGGAGAATACAGCTTTAGACCTTAGAGTGAAGCCAATGCACTCACCATGTCATGCTTCTAGATTTGTGGCAGAAGTAGCTGGGGTCTGTAGTCCAAATCATTAAGATGTTAATACATTATTGTATTTTTTGAAGCATTACTGGAAAGGTGATACCTCTAGTAGCCCTACTCCTGGACAGGCTACATGTCTCCAGGGGAGAATGCTCTCTATGGACCTGGCCTCCCTGTTTCCAAAAGCAAGTTTGTTTTTTTTTATTCTTGGGGACTGCCTTGTAAGGAAAATATTAATCTACTTCTATGAGATTTCAGAGAATTCTCCCTCTTGGTGTTATGATAAGTGTAGCTATTCAGAGCAAGACTAAACTTGGGATGTTAAAAAAGTTATGAGAAACATTTTTTAAAGTATTTTCTCTGGGATTGGTGACCTCTGCCCAAAACAGTCAGTACATTCAAATATATGCCTTTTCTGTTATCAGTACTATGAATTACATAGTCTTGCGCCTCTGTTTTTAAAGGACTTTCTTATTTTGAGATTTATGTGATTGATTCTGGAAAGTGGTCTTAAGCCCCATAGAGAAAAAGTACCAAATGATGTGTGTTCTGAATTTAGCATCTTGTGAAAGACAACATGTGGGATGTGCGGAGCCCTGGCACACTCCTTCTCTCATACCTTTACTATACTACTGTCTGCAATGAAGGATGCTGTTTGGGAAATGATGTGCAGGAAGAATGAAAAAGAATGGACTCTCTTCTAGACTTTGGGACTATGTTGTATGTCTTATATCTGGTCATAAATTCACATGGCCCCTTATAAAAGGGGAGCAGGTTCTTTTCTATTTTTCTGGAAACTTGCTTGAATTTATGTGCAATAGAAGCCTTCTGCAGGCAGGTTGTTTTTTGTTTCTCTCTTTTGCATTTGTGTGTGTAAAAAATGTAGAATATTTTAACCAATATTCTCACAGGAACTGACGTGGCTTGGTTCTATCTGATTCCAGGAACTCTCTCCGGACAGATATGATGGTGGATTCACTTTTACATGCACAGTGGAGAGGGAGCCAGTGCCTTCTCCCTTGCATGGCGGCGTGCTTGGATGCAGATGGGTGGCCTTCAAACAAACCTAATTACTTCTGGTTTTGCATGAAATTGATTTCCATGCAAGGATGCTGAGTTGCTGTGTGCATCTCTAATGGCTTTTTTTTCTCTTCTCTTTCTTTCTCTTCCTTTTCTCCCTTCTGCTTGCCATGAACACACCTCGACAGATGTCAATCATATTCCAGGTAAGTGTTACTTTTGCTGGGCTGAAAGGCTGTTCTTTAAGGAGTGGTGGTGGGAAATTACCAGGGCAGATCTCATCCTACTTCCTGCTGGACATCATGAGGTATGGGTTACACAGTCTTTGCTGAAAGAAGGGCTTCATAGTAGCAAAGGTCACAAAGTTTCCTCTTGAGAGACTACACTGTGTTGGTCAGTTAAAGGGATGATTTCTGAATGAAAATTACGTTAAGAATGGTTACTTGTATTGCTAATTGAGCCTGGCATTGAACAGTGCATTATATACAATTTATTTCTGATACATCTGTGTGTAGTCTGGCATAAAAGTCTAGTTCAGTCATTTTCTTTCTCCTACTGCAGTCTACTCCATTTGCTACTCCCACTGATAACATGTTGAATTTCGGTTCCACTAACAAAGGGGTTTTTTGTTGTTGTTTTATTTTACATTTTTATAAACCAGTGAGTACCTTTCTGGCTGAATCTGAATGTGTGATCTTCTTTAGGTATCAAAATTTTATTCGCATCAGGGTATGCACAAATGATTCATTTAAAAGGATAAACAAATGTGTGTTTTATGTGCTTGTTTATATGTGCAGTACTCCTACAACAATGTATGTTACCACAGAGAACTCCAAACCTCCCACTTCAGATTGCTGTCACGTTAGCAGGATCAGAGTCCCCCAGCTTCAGCTACAAGTGTTAAATGAACTAGACCACTTAGCTCTAGTCCACAACCCATTGCCAATGAAACTTTAGAAACTAATTTTTACCTCAAACTCAGGCAGTTCTGCCTGCTTTATCATTATGTGAAATGGAAATGAGAGCACAAGAAAGCACCCTACATTGCCCTTGCTGGAGTGGAATAGTGGGCAAGCCAAAGCTCCTTTCTTTCTCAGTTTTCTGCATAACTGTTGCTAAGCCTAACCTGGAATGAGTTATCTGGATCTGGGATGTGTTATCTGTTCACTTTGCTTCTTTTCTACACTTAGATAATCAGATTTTGTGCATCACTTCAGAGAGACATAGCGAGGGCCAGTCACTTGGGTAATTTCCTGGTGTATTTAGCCTTTTGGCTTCTCTTGTCAGCCCCCTTTTTGTTCTGCTGAGAACTTTTGCATTCTGTATGCATCTCAGCTGACAGCAGTGGGGATAGAAGTGGCCAAATGGCAAATGTTGTGTGGCAGGCTTTGGAAAGAAAGGCACTGTTAGCTTTGACATGCAATCTCTTCAGTTACCTACGAGGCTGAAGCTGTACCATCTCTGCCCCAGTCTGAGGTGTCCAGGAACTCCTGTTTCCTCTCATCTTGGCAGGATCTGACAGGACATGCACCAAAAGCTCTGAATCATGAGTCTCTTCACAACATCCTGAAGATGTTGATGTCTGTGGCAGAGGAGAATGATTGAATTGGGAAAGCATGGCCTTGCTATGCGCTACCAGTAGGACACGTGATACTATGCCAGTAACGAGTGTTGCCTCAAACAACATCAGGGACATCTCTCAGTGGGTGAGAGATGATAGCATCACTAGTAGGACTGCAAGCAGAGGTGGCACATCCAGTACAGGACAACACTGCTGTTAGTGTGGGCACCATGGAGCTGTCCATCCTTCTGCTCCCTGACTGTGCTCTTCTGCCCTACTGCCCTGTTATTCTCATAATTTGTTTATGTGGATGTGCATTTTTTATTCTGTCCATTACTCATACACAGACTCTTGTTCTCAGGACCTCTGTGCATTTTCTCACATGGATTTTTAGTCACCTGTGGATTTCTAGTCACATGTGAATCCTTTTTCATGTGTTCTCTCAATCAGTGTATGTTTTCAGTCTGATAATTACCCACACCTCATTACAGGGCTCTGTCACTGTTTACTCCTAGGTAGTCTCATCCCTCTGCTCCATCTCACCCTTGCGGGGGGCACTGGCACTGCTGTGGGACTGGGCAGTGACATGGACCTCCAGTGGGGTTTGGATCTACACTTCCCCTCTGCCAAGCTGTGGAGACACTTCCTACCTATTTGGTCATCCATCTATCTATATTGTAAGGACAGAACCCCAGGCCCAGAGACTGCAACACCTATCAAAATGGTTGCTTTAACCATCTACTGTTTGAAAGACAAATTAGGGATTTTATGTGCTAGTGGTAGCTACCCAGAGGTAGCAGAAGGGCTGTACAGAGCCCATTGATTAACCAAGTATTCATTACTTGGTTCATTACCAAGTATTCATTACTCATTGAATAGATTGGTGCAAACTAATTCCCCACTAAGACGAGGTAGCTGTGAATAGGCTGGGGCTGGCAGCAGTGGGCACCACAGGGTTCTGCTGGGTGCAGTTATTCCAAGGTGCAAAGAGGTTGGTTGTTTCTAAAGTAAACAGAAACGTGCAGCATAAGTCTTCCCTGGCAGTGAGGCCTCTGCTTGTGAAGAAGGGCACTCCAGCAACAGAATCATTGCAACACTCCTTTCAAGAGCCAACTTGATCCCACCTGGCTTATTTCATGAATGAAAGAAGTTTGTCAGATGTTAGCCCACCTTTCCTGCAAATGTGATGCACTAGTTATAAAATAAGAACACCACATTTTGAACAGTGCTCTGGAGCTGGGACTGTTGCTGTCTGCAGTCAGCGGGGTCACTGACTTGCTGTGTCATGTAGAGGAGAAATACCTTCTTTCAGTACTTCAGTTTTCCCTTTGGGGTTATAGCTACAGCCTCACCTCACCTTCACAACATGGTTTGAATGCTTAGGCTGAACATTATGGAGGTTAAGAGCCTTAGTCAGAGGTTAAGTGCCTGGCTGGGAAGTGGCATGCAGCACAGACCAGAATGGATGCCTCTGTCACCTCTGCACAGTATCTGCTTCTTTCTTTGCACCTTCTATTCTTTACTAGTGGTGTAGATTCTGAAAGATAAATAGTTGGAAAAAGTGTGGGGGCCCCATTAGGGCTNTGCAGGAGAAAGAATTAAATATGGGTCCTTGATATTATGGAGACTGTTATTGATACAATTGGGGGGATTGTCAAACTTTACATAGTGCTTTTCCTATTCATACCATAGGTTTATACCTATTGTGGGACAGATCTTTAAAAGTTTATGGGGAGGAGGCCAAGAGATTAAGTTCTGGGCATTTGGCTGTCATGATTTTACTGCTGACTAGAGTTTGTATGTAACTGAATGGACTCAACACAGTAGACTTTACCTAGATACTTCCTAGAGGAAAAATTAGTCCTGGTTTGCTTGAACAACTCCTTAAAGATGCAGAGATCATTGAAAGCATAAGCATATTGCCTTGTTTTTGATCCAGGTCTTTAATATTTCAAGCTCCATCTTTAAACGCTTCTTTCCCTTCTTCGTCTCAGGTCTACTGTTTTAGTTGGTCTCCCTAACTCCATGTCACAGGGTCATTTAAGCAGTCAGTACCTGTATGCTTCTGCTTCCTTTAAGAAAAATTCTGCTTTTGAGCCATGAAAATGATGGGTTTCAGCCCATCTGAAGTTTCCTAGGTACTAGGTCAGATTAGGAATCCATCTATGCCATTCAGTGCTACTCATCAGGAGTTTGAAGCCAGTATGTATGGACTTAGGTTCTTCTTCATAGATGCCACCCTTATTTTGATTATTTTACACCCTTTGCATGGATACTGTCCTCTAATGGGATTTTCTTGCACTGGAATGTGAATGTTTTTTAGTTCAATGCAAACCTATTTGCAAAAATATGGCAGTAGTAATCACTGGGGTGAGAGCAAGAATTCCTCTGTACCAGAAGTATCTTTTAATGAGAGTAGGTGCTGTGGAGGAAGTTTAAGACATTATGTTAGCATAGTTCTTGCCCCAGTACCTTGGTGGTTTCTGGTTATTACTATTTTAAGGACTTTTTGACCTGATGCTGCATGCAGATTGTATTCTACAGTCATGGATGAATGTATTTTTTCTGGATATATCCAGTCTTTGTTTTTCTTAACCTAGTTGTAGTTTTTAACTGCACTGTATCCTGTGTGATAACAAATCCCATTGTTTAATCATTGAAATGTGAGAAGTACTTTATTTCAGTTGTTTTTACCCCTGTTACTTGTGAATTTCATTCAGTGACTCCTGTTTTTTGGGTTTCCCACAAATAAAGAAAAATATATTTCCTTTTCACCTGCTCTGTCTTAACTGGGATTTTATTTCAATCATATACATTGTCAGAGATATCTTGTCTAAACTGAAGAATTGTATTCCATGTCTAACAGTTCTTTCCCCAACTTGTGCACCTACTTGATCAGGTGTTCTGATTTACAGTGATACACATCTTATGGATCAATCATAAAATGCATTCACTCTCAGGCCTGGCTACCTGCACACATTCTCTTGTACATGTGGCCATCTTCATGAACACTTGCAGGGTTTTTTACGTGTTTTCAAACATCACCATGTTTGTAGCCCTTCCTATGTGAATACTTACAGGAGTATGCCACATGGAATGTCAGAATACTGTTTTTGCTGGGAGTGAAAGGAAATAGTATGGTTTGATCACTATTGCTTCCATAGACGTTGGGGTAAAACAGCTTCCTCTTTGGTTTCTATCTCATGCTCTTATTCCTTTGATCACTCAGAGTAGATGCCATTCACCCTGACTCACTGCCCCTGATAATGACAAAACCTATCCTGGAATTACATAGCAGAGGAAGGAAAGGGGATGGAAAAGAGGAGCTAGCACAGCTGTTGTGTGTAATTGGATTGGAAGTGGGCCTGCGGCTACAATAACAAAACTGCACTCCCGGCTGGGCTCGCTGCTGGGGCCTGAGAGCAGCCCCTTGGCTGTTGTGCATGTCATGGTTGAATCAAACTGAACTGACCTCCCCTGCCTGTGCTACTGCTTTGCCTGGTTAGAAAGAAAAGGCCCCATGTACTCCAGCAGCCCAGGAGTCAGGTCACCCTCTCGGCACAGCTAGCAGTCTAGCAGGTAAAAGGTCTAAACTAGGCCACAGAATGATTTTTCTTCTTTATGTATTCTTCACATCTCTCAAGACAATAGTTTGGCTTCTTCTTCTGAGTCCCATCCTTTGGCCCAATTGGAATGTCCTCTTTCTTGGTACCTGGGGATTCTTAAGGAATTTTCCTTGGACTTTGGGTTTTAGAAAACCTCAAGATACTTGTTTTGTGAGGACCACCTGAAAGACAAGGAGGTTGTCGGATCTCTTCCTTAACAGAAAAGGGAACTGCCAATAGAGCTGGAGTATGAGGCTCAGAGGAGAGAAAAATCTATTTCTTAAGAATTGTTGGTTTTAGGATATGCAGAAACGAGGTGAAAGCAACAGACTCCAATACTTATCAGAGTGCTCTTTTCTATAGTGGATGTAATTTTATTTCTGGAAGAGTCCCTGGTTTGCGTGATTTCTTTCTTCAGCTTTGCCAAACAGGATTTTGTGTGTATCTTGGACCAGAGGGTCTGATGTCCTATCTCAGACATACATTGCAGCTGGCGCTGTTATTGTCTGAATGGGTCATGGAGCTTGATACCCAGAAAAAAGATCCTCTCTGGGAAAAATTGCCTCAGGGGAGATCTGGGTTGCTGCTGTTGCCTGGCAGTCTCTTTTCCCATTCATTAAGAGCTTTTGGGCTAATCATTTGGTAGCATCATTAAAAGGGAAATAGTGAGGCTGCCTGCTGTAACAGAGCAATTCAGCAGTGCCTGCACACCCACGCACACGTGCTCACCCCCAGATCATGGGCCCAGTAGCACGGGACAAGCTATAATTAACTAGATGAAGGAGTCCATCTTCCTTTTTACTGCAATCACTTGTCACTCTCAGCTGTGTTTTGTGCTATTCCCACCTTCTTATGTTTTGTAGCTTTATTTTTCATTTTAAGTGCTAAATACTCAAATGGGGTGGGAGGGAGCAGGATTCAAACTGTTTCCAAGGTTTCCCATGTTTCTCCTCTACACTGAAAATTGCCCCTAACAAACCCTTAAAGATGAGGACTGCTGTTTAGCTACATTGCTCTTTCATATCATTGTACTCTGAAGCTGCTTTTAAAAACGTCCTTCTGGCTTCATAATAATCCAGTGTTAGCCCTTGGTACTTTGTACAATTAAACCCACTTAATTTTACTATTTTTATATAGAAAGCAGATGGCTTGCACTTTTTAAAAAAGTACTTCTTTGAAATGTTTCTTTGAGATCAAGGGAGATTCATTTTAAACTTTAAGAAAATAGTACTGATTGGGTAGTAGGTTAAAGAAATATTAAAAAAGCCTCCCCGACCTAAATAGGAAAAGTCAGTTGTGGCAGGCATAAATCATGGCCAGAAAGCAGAGTTCGTGTCTGTTTGCCCTCAGCAATGGACATATTATTTTAATAACAAACTGATGTTCTGAAGAAACAGGCTGCTTTCTGTTCACATTACTACTGAATGTTTAAAGAAGCTAGGTCTCCAGAGGCTGAGCAGAAGCAGATGTTTATCATTATCTGAAAAACCTGTTGAAAGTTTTCTTCTGAAGCTGTGCGCTTGTCCTTACTGTCACTCATGTTTGAAGTTCAGAAATAGAAAGGCACCAGATTCTCGACTTTGACATAAAATTTCTTTTCAAGCACATAAGCCATTTATTTTGAGGTTTTCCTAAATATTTTCCAGACCGCTTACTTCACACCATTTTTGTTGGGCAGCAGTTGTGTCCAGCTAGTAAATTATTGTAAGGATGACTAGATTGGTTTAGAAAAAGCATGCAACCCCTTGGCCATTAGAGCTCATGCAGATTTTTATCAACCATTTCTGAGTTCTACACTGGCTGGGTTTCCTTATAGGTGAGGCTATAATTGGAGTTTCTTGTTGAACAAATCTAAGATGAAAAGGCAGGTGTCTTTCACCTGGATTTAGGTGGAAAATCAGACTTTCTTATAAGATTTTTCTGAAATGGGGTGGCAATTGGCACTAAAAATGGTAGAATATATGAATAATAATGTGCTTTGGGGCCTGACGAGTTCATTTGTAAACTGAGCCTGCTAAAAAATTTGCTGGTCTTTATGACTGATGCCCAAATAGCATTGTGATGGATGTCCCCAGTGATCTGGAAAAATCTGATCTAGTTTGCAGGTCTGAACAATTTGTACAGCTCTTGCATTGGTTTGTTGGATGCCATATTAGCTTCTTAGAGTCCAATAGCAAGTGTTATCCCATTCCACCTCAAGGTGGCTTTGACTTTTATGATTTGAAAATTCTTTTAGTATCTTATCATGTCTTGAAACTGATGTAAAGGTGAGACAAGTATGTCAGTTCATGTTTTCTGTGTTGATTTTAATCTGACTAATTTGAGGCCTTTGTTACACATGCTGCAAATGTTATAGATTTTATATCTCAATGGTTGAAGGTTTTGGTTGTTAATGACATTTTGTTGGAGATAAATACACTCATTTTCACTCCTACTTTAAATTTCAAGGCAGAAATATTTTCAGATGAGAAAAGCTGATATTTTATTTAATGTCATTATTTATATTACTATTTTGTCTAACAATGGAATCTGGAATTCTGTTGGTGTCCTCTTAGTTAAAATAAGGGTCTCTGTTGATGGACAGCTTATGATGTAATACTGTTTTTTTGCTCTGTCTCCAAGTCCACCCTCCTTTTTCTTCCTATTTAAAAAAAAAAAAGAAGTAGCATTGTGAGGGAGCACATTATTTCATTAATCTCCCTGCTTTCTTTGTCCAGTTGGGACTAGAAGATCAAAAGGTATATACAACACCAGTACCACAGCTGCTTTTGTATTTCAAATCTTTGGAGAAGCAGAAAGTGCCAGAATATTTCTTAGGGATGCTTTCTTTGCAGGCATTTGAGCCAAGGCCACGATATTGCATTTATTTAGGGTGTGCTCACTCCTCAGCTGCGGGCAAAGGGCTTGTGGGGATGCACTGGCTGATGTGCCTGACAGATAGGGGCCATGGCATTGGCCTTCTGGGGGTAAGGACAAAAAGGGGTGTTGACATTCGTGACATTTTGAGATTTTTATAGCTCCTCTGTGGCTGGTGGAGAGAAAATGGATCTTCTTACAGTGTGATTTAGGGTGTTTAATGTAGACTCTGCTTTCAGCCTTTTCTGGAGGTTTCTCTTTGTTCGTGTCCAAGTGGACAAACCCCTGCCATCCCCAGTAGCTGCACTGGTTGGTGGTGGACCTCTTGGGCAGGACTCTCCTTTCCCACAGTATACAAGGGCTCAGGATCTCCATCTCTGCTTTGGATCTGATGTCCCCTCCCTGTTCAGCCAGCTCCTGCTCCATGTCATACTGGCACCTTCTTGCCTTTTCACTTTTTTTTTTGCCATTGATAAAGGGATTCTGTGCATTGTAGGTCCTAGCAATTACACTTTTGTCTTCCCGCCTTTTACAGTGACTTTCAATTGTCCTTGTGATCAGACCTAAGATTTTCCTATCAAGAACAGGGGTCAGTGACCATAGAGACACAAATTCAACCCACTGTCCTAGCAGAGCAAAATGATTCACTGAATTATATCTTGTAATTTAAACCAGAAGTGTCCTATGGTATCAAATCTGCTATGTTTATTTATAGCTAAAGGACCTAAAAAAATCTAAACCTATGTTATGTTTCTGATTATTTTTCTAAATCCCCAATAATCTTCAAGAACATTAAGGTATTTGCATTCCTTAGACTGTACAATTATTAATCCCCTTATCTGGCTTGGAGTTCTCTGTGGGTGAACATATTCTTAGGATGATCTGGATTTTAGATTTCTCCAGCTGACGCAAAGGAAAACTATAAAAGAGAAATGAATAAACAAATTCAAACTCAGCATGCTCCTTGTTGAAAATTCTCATTCTAATAAATTCATTTGACCTCTCAGCCTCCATGAAATTAAAAAGTCACAGCCCTGTGTGATTAAAAAACTGACTTAAAATACAGGGTGTGTGTGGTGTGTGCGTGCATGTATCAAAGCCCCTGCCACAATAAATGCTATGAGAGGTAGGGGATGGGAGAAGGAATCAAGTTTAGGGAAGTTGGTCAAGGAACTAAGTATGAAAGGGGTCCCTTATGTCTTGCATGTGTAGGACTTGATTTTTGTTTTGTTAGTTCTGTGATATCTTGTGTCACAAAATTGACTGATGGGTCACTTCATGCTTAATGGCTTGGGCATGAATATATATACAGAAGTATCTAAACAATATTTGTATAAATACAGTACAGTAAACATATTTGAAAATTGGGCCTAGAAATAGATTTTAATTGAAACATACAAGGTTTGTGCCAGAAAGAATTATTAGAGAGTGGAGCAGCCCAAGTAAATACTACACCCTCCTCTACAGAGCCGACAATGACTGTCTCTGCTGAGGAGAGCTGTGCTGCTTTCCGGTTTACCTTCAATTATGAAACTGAAGAGTAGCTTTAGCTATAGAGCCATAAAGTAACACACTGTCCTAGGAAACTGAATCTGCAGCTCTTCCCAGAAAGGGTATGGAGATGTATTTAAGTAGGGTACAGGTTGTTTTACAGCTCTTTGACACCCGTCTGGTGTACTGGTGTCTAATTAGTAAGTGTGAGCAGTGTTGATAGACTCCTAAAAATACATGATGAAGCCACATGTCAAAAAATGATAGCTTTGTGTGTATGCATTTAGACCAGAGGTTTCGTCTGAAGCAGATGTGGTGTCATCACGGCCTCCCTTTTTCTGACCACTGCAGTCTTGAATTTAAAGCCTTTAGCTGAGGAGAAGTTATTTCTGTATCTCTCCAGAGGAACAATAGCTCACTGCAGACTCATTGCAGTCCCTGGCTTTCGTAGCCCATTTAGCTATACTGGTGTGCAGTACCTCTGGAGTCAACCATCACTGGATATGCTGAACCTCAGACACGGGTCTGCAATGACCAGCAGGTTTTTTCTACCAGTGACAGATGCTTTCCTTGTCAGTGTGGGAAGCAACACCTGCAAATGATTGTGTGCTACAACCATACTTGGTCTAGTTCAAGTATGCGAGCTCCAATCCTGACAGGTATTGGACTGTGACCAGTGTGCGGTGATTATACTGCTTCTTTTTCAGTTTTGTTCTTTTTTTCTTACTTCCTCTCTCTCTCCCTCTCTCTCTCTCTCTCAGGCCTCTCACACCTGATGATGAGTGAACAAGGTAAGTCCTTCTACTTTCTCTTTGTTTCAGTCACTGATCATGGAAGAGTTTAACCCTGCTGCTTTTCTGGGCTTTGCTTTGCATAACAAAAGCAGCTAAGCTTACTGAGTGCCAGTCAAGCCATTTGCATTTTTGCCTCTGTGTCCCATGAGTCGAGGCTGCTTGTCAGCCTGGGACTCACGTGCCCAGGAGGGAGCACGAAATGATTCCGTGGATAGTAAAAAGGTATGCATTCCCCTTCCATGCAGCCCATCAACTATTTTATCTTGCCATTTCTTTCTTCTTGTGCCAGCTGGAATGACTCCCACTTCCGCCTGCTAAATGTAGACCTCAATGTTGATCTTTATTTTAAGAATACAATTATTACAAAAAGTATGTTAATAGCCCTTGTGGCATGATCCTAACTCATGATGAATCCTGAGGAAATTTGCATATAATGGCCTGTAAGTCCTGTGTCTGCAATTTAAAATACTCAAATATACACAGAACAAAATGGTTGGAGAAGAACAACAGGGCTAACCCCATACTGAACTACAAATGGGGTTTAGGCCCAGATCAGAGATCACTTTTTAATATCTCAGCCTCCACTGAGTTACAGATCTATTGGCTATGGGATACTTATTCCCATTTTGCGCTGTGGAGTGTGGAGTAAGAAGCTGGTGAGAACAGGTAAAGTGAGGAGAGCTGTGTTTCCATTTTCCTCTGACAATGCCAGTGTCTTATTGATGGGTGCACAGGAGTTTGCACAGGAGTTAGCAGCACTCCTGATGCCTTCTAGTCTTGTGAATACAGGAGTGAAACAATTTCAGACTTAATGCAAGGTGTGTGCGAGTGGTCCACCAGGAAGACCAGACCAAGTGTTTGTCTGTGGGAAGAAAAAAGTAAGTTTTGACTCTAAAGCCTGGTGAGGCTTTCCTAGACTACATGTACACAAAAGTTTTTTTGGCATTAAGTAGGCATGCATCTGAGGATAGACAGTCCAGAGTTAGTAAGATAGTACATAGTGCCTGTGAAGGCTAAAGACTAATTAGGTGCTTGAGTAAAGTGACATAATTTCTATGCATCTCAGTGAAATGTAGAGAGGCTTTAGACATAATCAGTTTTTATTCTGTTTTTTAAGACGGACATCTGCTCTGAGGTCACTAAAGGTTAGGTAATAATGAGAAGTGAACTAGAGGCTTACTTACCACTTTCTGTACTGCTTAACATCCCTCTGTGGTAGGAAAGGTAGGCAAATTGGGCACTTCATAGGTGTGTGTCAAGACCATGTTTGGCACATGGTGCATCTGACTAAACTCTGGAAATCATTGAGCTCCTTGTCTGTTCCCACTTACTGTTCAACTGGGCTCATGGCTCAGAGGTCATGCTTGTTGAAGGAGCATCCAGCAGACAGGTCCCTTCAGCATGTCCTGGTTGCTCAGGATGCAGTTGGGTATGGCAAGTTGTTGACAGAGGAAGGCGTGTTGGAAGTGATCAGAACAGTTGATGGCCACTTTCATCCTCAGTAACACTGAACATTCCTTTGTAGTAATCTGTGATTTAGCACTGGATTATGTAAACAGTTGCACTTGGCCATTTAAATTACAAGTTGCAGCCCAGCTGGCTCATGAAGACTTGCATGACCTATTCAGGCCAGTCACCAGCACTTTCTATACTCCCTTGTCTGGCAAAAATATGTGAAAACTATTAGCTTCTGGCAACTTTAGCCACCCTTGTTTATCTATGACACATCAGGGAACAGTGGCAAATCATTTCTTGCCAAGAAACTCACAGATACTGCCTTTTGATAAATATTTACTCTCTATAAAAATATGATGGATATAAAATATGTAAATGTATATGTGTGAGTAAATATGCAATGTCAACATTATATACAAATACATTAGCTCTGGTAGGTGAGATGTGTTTAGCAAATGTATTACCGTGAGATTTTTTTTCTGTTCTATTCTGTTGTTTTCCTTGCTGTTTTGAATTTGACGTGGATTGAGGCATATCACTGGCGTGGTATTGCATGAGCAGCTTGCATTTCTCAGTAGAAAATCAAATTAAAGCTTAACCAGGCAGCTGCTGATTGTACTGTCCATGGTTTAAGCTTTGCTTTGTGCTTTAGTTGTGGTGTGTCTCTCGTTTTTCCCCAGACATTGTGTTTTGTTGAGTTTGACTGCTACATAAATACTCTCATTTCCTTGTTTTTCTAAGTATGGCCAGTGACATATTCTTCTTTTTTTTTATGCTTCCTCCTTCTTCTCTCTTCTGCCTCCTCCATGGTGGACACATCCCTTGTTCCTCCTCTTAACCGGATGCACACCTTCCTGTGTTTAGGTAGAAGTAAAGGTAGAGATCATATTCTTTCTAAGACTTCATTACTTGTAAAATGTTTGTTGATGGACAAATTGTATTTTAATGAATTTTTTTTATATTGGAACTTAACGCTTTTATTTTTAATACTCTCCTAACAATTTTTTGTATTAAATTATGGAGGAAATATTTATTAATATTAATGCTTTGAAGCCTTCCTAAAATATGTTATTTTCTCCTTGTTCACACTGAATATGGGCTGAGCAGTGTCAGGCCATCTGTAGTTGGTGACACTGGGGTGCAAATGGTTCGTCAGTTCAGTCCAAGGTAGAGCCAAAGGCCAGTAAGCTGAGACTGCTGACACTTGCACTAGAGTGATGCCACTGCTGGTAATTTTGCTACTGGTGTTGGTGGCAGCAGAACCTGGGCTTGTCCAGTACCCTTCAACAATGGAGATTTTTTTAGCTATTGTTTCTTCCCCATGCTGTGCTTCTCATCCTCTCTGTTAGTGTTAAGGTGTTTTTCAAAGAGAAATTGAGTTGCAAAAAACTGAGATGCAAAAAATCAGCATTGCTAAAAGAGAGGTCCATTTGCTTTGCAGCCCAGTACAGCACAGGGCATGCAAGCCTGCTCTGGGCCTCGAACTTGCTCTTCACCTGCTCACACCTATTTTAGGCATGCAGAGGGCATTCATCCATCCCTAATCAAAACTGTCAAAAAGGCAAAATGCTGCAAACCTGCTATGGGTCTTCAGTTGGACTGGAAGGAAGGGTGAAGATGGATTGATAAATTATAAACATGGTTTGAGAAAAATCTTTTTCTGGATCCTACTTTCCAGTGAGAAAGATGAAAAGGTTTTGTTGAGCTGAAGCTCACTCAATTTCAATGAATACACTGCTGAAGAATCTGATCTATTAATTAGCATGATTCGAACATGTTGGAGGATCTTGCTTGTGTCCATGCCAATAAGACATTGGGGAATGAAATGACTGGTTGTGCTACCATGAATTTGGGAGGGATGTGAGCTCAGAAGATTTGTTCGTAATAACTTCCCTCTGAGGCACAAGCAGTCTCTGCTCAATAATTACTACTCCTGTAATACTCAAATTCTGGGGAGCACAATGGCATATGAACAGCTTAATTTGTATGATTCCTTTTTCTGATGCCCAACCTTCTTCTAACAATTGTGTATTGTTGAATTCTCTCTAATGGAGTACATTATGTAATCGGTATTATTTGTTCTGAGGTTGGAAAAATATTCCAATATTTGATTTCATGGTTTTTCTATTCTATCCAGACTTGTTTGGTGGAGGGTAATACCTAAGCTGTACTCAGAGCTATCTTCTTAGCAAGAGATGACCATCAGAACATAATAATCACATATATATACACTGTAAAAAATTATGAGAACCTGAAGCTCTAAGCACACCATATAAAATGTTACTGTGCCTCAACACAGCTGCCAATAATTCAGTTAGCTGATGTATGGCTTATTGTGGTTTAAGAGTCAGTGTAGATCAGGGCAAGTCTTGTGTGATGTTATTTCATGTTCTTTTCTTGGGTGGCATTTATTCTTCAGGCCAGCCTGTGTAGGACTAAGCTGAAAGTCTTTTCCAAGGCAAATCTCCTAACTGAGCTGGTAGGCATGAGGATTATAACATATAGTCCACAATTAATTAATATATACTGAAATTTAATTTATTGTGTCATGGAGTGAAAATATCGTTTTACTTCCCAGCTATGTGTAGTTTGTAGCTCTAGTTATAGCAAGTGACTTTGTCAGAGAACCATCACTGTGTGAAAAATAGCATTGTTTTCAGAGGGCTCAAACTGTAATTTTGAACCCACACGTGGCCTTCAGCTCATAGAGAAAGTGGTACCAGATGCCTTTAGTGCTCGCATGGAAGGTTTATATATTTTTAGCATTCTTGTAGTTTTTAGTAAAAACTGGCAGCAACTCTGTCTCATGTCACGTAAGTAGCCAAAGGATATAATATATTTGATTTAATTTTGGATATGATGTATATATTTCATAAAACTTCTTCTCAACGTATAGCAGTCTGTGACCTTGCATTCATCATTTGAAACAAGTGTTTGATTAATTGTTTGCACTGCAGTAAATAGGCTTTTTCTCCATCTAACCTTTTTAAAATGTTCAGGAGATTTGAAATTTTTTTTGTTATAAGTTCTGGGAAAGTTGAAGAAGATGAAGTGTAGGTGTTCTGGGGTAATGGCTGGAGTAGTTGAGATACAGACAAGCACCTGGATATTGCTTGCACTTTAACCTGAACTGAATTTTCAGGTAAATGCTTTGTGTTTTTATTTGGGGTATGGAGCTGGTCCTGGAGGTGAGGTAAATGTGTGATGAGCAAGGAGGACTCTTGTTTAGTTTGGCAAGAATTGCTGAATATGACTTCTCTTCTAGAGAGGTACTGGCAATTAAGGAACAATTATATTAAGTTTACTTCCGTAACACTTCCCCAACACTTCCCCACAAGTAAATTATACCAAAGGAAATTATAAATATCCAGCTCTAATTTGCTACTGGAGTTAATGTGTAATCACCTTCTTCCATATAATTAGTTCTCTTGAAAGTCTTTATTAAGGCAATGATTATTTGCCATTTTGCTACCTTCCACCATGTGGGTTTTGTTTTACCATCACTCTTGGTTTGGATCTGACTTCTACTGAGGCTCACGTCCCCTGTGAAAATTGGCTGTATTCCTGGTGGGAATTGGCTACTTTTAGTGAATGAAGTCCTTTGTCTTCTTGAAGGCAATAGCAAAATTCACATTGAATCCAGTGGGCCAAGAACGCAAAGAACTGAAAAGTCCTAAATGCCCTCTCTGACACAGATAGTGACCAGAGAGGCTGGTGTCCTGGGGGTGCACAGGACACCTCGTAGCACCCAAGTGTTCTGCAGACCGCTGGCTCTTCTCCAAGACATGTGGCTCCTTCCTTCCATCACTAGTTGTGTGCTGTGTGAATTGCACAGCTGTACACTCATTTTCAGTATCACAATTTCTTAATTGTCAGAGAGAAATGAAAGAGTGGGATCTTTTTAAATACGTGTTGTGTGGACCAAAGGCTACTGCCAATTTCCCTGTGTAATAATCAGCATTGCAAAATGAGATTATCTCCCTTGGTCCTAACTGCTCTTAACCCAAGTAGGTCTTTTAAGTCTTGCAAGGTTTAGCATTGCTCTCAGAGAAGAAGGTTGTTATTTCTTTGAAATGTTCAATAATATTGACCTGAAGGTAATGACACAGGAAAAATGAAATAGCATTTGTGGGTTTGAATAGAAGGAACTGACTGGACCTTACTGATCTGGAAAATATTTTCAGGTTCTTTTTCACTAGTAATACAATTAGGATTAGTATTGGCTTGCTTCACAAATAGTGTGGCCAGCAGGACCAGGGCAGTGATTGTCCCCCTGTACTTGGTGAGGCTGCACCTTGAGTGCTGTGTTCAGTTCTGGGCCCCTCACTACAAGAAGGACATTGAGATGCTGGAGTGATACCAGAGAAGGGCAATGGAGCTGGTGCAGGGTCTGAAGAACAAGTCTGGAGCAGCTGAGGGTGCTGAGGGTGTTTAGCCTGAAAAAAAGGAGGCTCAGGGGAGACCTCATTGCTCTCTACAACTGCCTGAAAGGAGGCTGTAGCCAGGTGAGGGTCAGCCTCTTCACCCCGGTAACCAGAGACAGAATGAGGGGAAATGTCCTCAGGTTGTGCCAGGGGTGGATTTAGGTTGGATATCACGAAAAATTTCTTCCCAGAAAGAGTTGTCAAACGTGGGAACAGGCTGCCCAGGAAAGTGGTTGACTCGCCAGTCCTGGAGATGTTTAAAAGATGTATAGATGTGGTGCTCATGGACACAGTTTAGTGGTGGACTTGGCAGTGCTGGGGGTTGGACTCGAAGACCTTAAATGTCTTTTCCAATCTAAACGGTTCTGTGGTTGTAAGTGAATAAGTCCAGTTGAATGGCCAAGAGTTTATGCAAATGTTGAAGTGAAACATCAGTAACAAATTAAAGCATTTGTGCTCTCTAAATGTCTAATTATACAAGGGGAAAAACAACACCACATTTGTCTTGCCAGCCTTGGCAGTGGGTTTTAAGCCCTGCTTTGCCCTGTAAAGGATCTTAATATTTGGGTTTTAAATGTGAATATTGTACGATTTTGGTTCCTATAATTAAAAATATTAAGGAAAGGACTCTAAAACATGAGTGGTAGTGGGTTTGACTTCCTTTGGTGAGAAAAAAACCCCTTTCATTGTTATAAGGATGGTGACTTTCTTAATGACTATTTAAAATAAATAATTTTTAACCATAAAATAATTGTAATTTTAATAATTTTAATAATAAAATAAAAAGCATTTTATTTTATTTTATGATTAGCAAATTCTGAATATGCAAAACCTTTTTGATAGATTCAAAGCCCCTTGAATGAAGATGTTATTCTTCTGGAATAAATCTTTGTGAGTTTTTGCTGCTGGTTTCATATTTTCTCTAGGGGAAAAAAGAAATATTTTAATGTAATTTGTCGAAGGCTAATTAGAGGTGATTGATAGCTGATGAATTTCAAAAGTAAGGTATTGGGGGGTGTTTCTGCAAGGCATTCATCCTAGCTCTTTATATTCCAGTGGTGCTGATATTTTCTAAACTTTGTGGAATCAAGTCCCTTAAATGTTCAATATCAGTTAACGCAAAGGAATAGAGGTCTTTTTCTTGTTTTTATACCTCTTTGTAATATATTTACGAACACAAACAAATGAGGCATTAAATGGGGCAGTTCTGATAAATTATTCTTGTTTGTGCTTATGAGGATATGTGTTTACAAATATTGTGAAAGCATAACATATTTAAGTAGTGTGTTAAGTATTTTTGTGGTTTATAGGTAATTAATTTTTTCTTACATTATTTTTCCTGCCTTATTTTAAAACTGAGTCTTTCTGATGTGTGAATAAACAGCTGGTTCTTCGCTGGCTTTCATTTTTATTAAGAAGGATGATTCCTGGGAGAGTTAAAGGCATTGCGGTTGTGTTTTGTGTAAACCAGAGCTAAAATATTGTTGTCTTAGGCTGTATTGTAGTCTCCTGTTTTCAGTGAGGCTCAGGTTTCACTCTGCCCAAAGAGAGTATTTAATTGATATCATTGAAAGCCTTTTTCCCTCCCTTCCTGTTTTCTTCATTTGAGGCATTCAGTGGTGTGTAGAGATGCCGAGTAGCAAAACAGGCCACGTGCTTTGTAAAAGGCAGGCTAATAGCACTTTTGATGGACATCTGATTTTTAAAGTGCTGTATCTTTCATTAAAATTTACATGTGAAGTAAGGGCAAGCACAGTGACATGAAAGCTAATGCAAGTTGCACATCTTGACATAATAACAATCACAAGAAACTGGAGATCCCAGATGGCAGCTTGGCCTTTGCCATCCTTTTAATAAGCTACTAACTGCTAATTATTGCACTGTTATGGGCAAGTTAATTTACTGTTGACTCTTAAAGAGACATTGTGCATTTTCCTGGCATTTAGGTTTTTCAGTTTAAATTTGAAAGCGTTTTTTTCTCTGCAGATCGAGGCCCTTCCAGTGGATGGTAACAAAGAGACAAAGAAACAGAGCAGGAAATAGAACATAATAAGCAGTGGGCTTTTTTGATAATAGCAGAATATAGTGTTGTGGGGGTTTGGGCCTTTCTAGGGCATGGGTTTAGAGCTGAAAAGAACACCAGCATGTATATTAAAGCTAGGATTGCAGTTTTGCATTTAACAGAATTAAATGCAGAGTTAGTATTATCATTAAAATAAATAGAATGTCTTTCCCTTAAATAATTGAAGCTTGAGATTCTGAAAATAAGATAAACTAGAAATAGAAAGTCAAAATTATGGGTTCATTTCTTTTGCCAGAGATAATTTGAAGGCAAAATTTCAACTCACAAATTTGAAAGCTAAAACCTCCACAATATATTTTTTTTAATTCTTCATTTTAATATTACTTACCTGGCTGTCATATTGCAGGGAAGGAGCGTTATCTGTAAAACAGATATTTTTTTAAAGTGATCTTTTTCTTCTTCCAGTTGAAATGGACATTCAGTAATGAGACCAGTCAGGGAGAAGTTTTGATCTAAGAACCTATTTAGGAATGAAGGAACAGCTGCAGTTTAAATGGACTCTAATTCTCACAGTTAATGCTGTTTTGTGAGCACATGATTGTCTGTGATAACGTTTGGGAGGAGTGTGGTGGGTAATAGCTTATTTCCTGGACTTTATGGTAATGCAGCAAAATGATGATAATGCCATTCAGGAACTGAAATAGACCCTGTCACACACATCAGATAGTCCTGCAAAAATAGGAAACCCTGTAAAAGAGGGGAGTTTCCTCTTTTAAGGCTCCTTGTGGCCTTCTGTGGACTAGAGAGATAATGTTATGGTGTTGAACAGTTTAGAAAATATGTGCTGTGTAAGCTGGATCTTATACATTAAGAATAAGAGCTTACAAACAGCAGCCTTATTTGCTGTGCTTTACCAGCTGGTAAATATTTTGACTAGAGATCAGGGAATAACACACCATGCAAATGGTTGTAAAACTATTGCTGTGAAGAAGGTCATGCTTCCTCAAATTGTTTGATAAAATGTTATCAGTATCATAACTGTGTGTTATGATACATACTGACACATATGTGTATCAGTTACTAGGTCACGTCTAATGGTGTGTGATCTCCCCCACATCAGTATTCCAGGTTTTAATTCTGATTTTGGCAAAGCACATTTTCCTGTGATACCCAGCATCTTTCATTTATTTGGCCATATTCACCTGTTTCATGGAGCTAGAGCTCCTTCTTATGCTAGTTTTCATTTCCACATTTGTTTCAAGAGCCTTGATAGTTTTGAGTGCCTGTATCCAAATAGAAATCAGTACTGATAGGCTATGAAATAAATAAGGGAAGATAATAGAAAATACCACTGCAGAGAGCAAGGAATCAAGTGTGAATGCAGCACTCATAGTTTGTGGTATATTCATTTGTTCTTAAAGGCTTTTTGTTTTGAAATTTTTATTCCTGACAACCTACCCTGCAAGGTGCTGTGCTGAGTCTACTGTGTTTCTAATAAGCAGCTGGAGAAGCCTATAGAAATTGGTGGCGTTTGCATCTGGAAATGTGTTGGGTACCTGCAGGGATAAAGTCTCACAATTCTGTTTTAGAAGGATTTTCTGTGAGATATTTGTCTTGTACTAGATGTGCTTTTTATACTGAGAGGTTTGATGCAATGGTATTAAGAGCCATATTTTTCACTGCTCTGAAAGCATTTTGTTGTGGTACACCTGATACTGAAGCACAGGAAATGCACTGATGTAAAAGAAATAATGAAGGGAAGAATCTGACTCTGAAACTGTTCCAACACTAACCTGAGGTATTCTGGATCATTCTCACTAAATTATGGCCTTAGTTCTCTTTTTAAACACTGCAAAGCATTTAGTAGAAATAGTTCTTTACCAGCACTTTACTGCTTTGTGGGGAAAGGCTTTAAACAGAACTGGTACTTTTAGGATTTGTGTACACAGTTGTCACCATTAAAAAGTCAGTAGCATTTGCCAGGCAGTACCACACAGTGGTGCCTGAGAAATCACCTCCTCTCCTACAGTAGAGCAAGAAGATGGTATGTAATATTTGTAGGTAAGTGTTTACGATTTGATTCTGTCAATTGCATGCATTTTAACCAAGCTTTTCATTCAAATCACAGTTTAATTGGAGAACTGCTTATGGGTCAGATTATTTCTAAAGCAAAACATGATTCCTTTTAATTTACCAAATTCTTTTTACTGAAGACTTTAAAAAAATTCAGTATTTGCTCTAAAATAATATATCTTTGTGATTGTTCATTGTTAATATTGGTAACAAAAATGTAAAATATGTTAAAATAATTGTATTTTAAAGGGAGCTGGGGTCTTACTAGGTGCAGTGAATTGTATTAAGCCAGCATTATGAAGCACACACCTTTATTCCCCTAATTACGGTATATTAATAATGACCACGTTGATGATGAATGTTCTGATCACCAGCTGGGATCAGATAATTACATTTGATTATGTAAAGAGTTAGTTGCTATAAGCCTTGAAATATTAAAACTTGGCTAGAATAAATATCACTGAAGAACCTTTGTCTTTTACATGTGTATTCAGCTGCCAGTTCTCTGAGCAATTCTTGGTTCACTCGATAACGTTGGGAATCAAACTGTGAACAGTTATTTTCCAACCGTGTGAATGTTGATAAAAGGATCTTGCATAGCTGTTGGCTTGTCCTGTGAGGGGAGAGCACATTGCTGCATCGCAGCACAGGGATTACAGGCTCTCGCCTAGCTCTGCATGGAAAACGTTGCAAGCTTTTTTAAAACCCAGGGCAGCCCTAAAATCGCTGTGCATTTGCATTTCCCAGCTCTGACGAAGGACACACACATTTCAGGCACTAGTGCCTTGCAGGACTGGCTGACTCCATCATCCAAATAATACATTTATCTGACCATTTTCATATTTATTTTGGATAGTCTTACTCTGCAGACAGTCTCAGAGAAGTCTGTAGGCATGTGTGCAAGCTGCATTCTACATGTGTTTTTTATCCTTCAGTTTACCAAATTATTTTTCCCCAGAATTTGTTCAATTCCTAAATATCCATTGATTTGTCTTTCCCCTGTTGGTAAATTGCTGAAAAGAAACATAACTTGCTACTTGCCTCATCAAATACTGTTATAAAGAAAGCTTTATGGCACTGATCATCTGCAGTTTGAACAGAATATAATATTTGCCACAATGTATCTTACCATTTATGCCAGATTGCGGAAAAAAATCTTTGCCTAAATTTGGAAAAATCAGAATGTTCAGATTGTAAGGCTCTCTTTAGAAACGACTTGCTATACTTCAAGTACTCTATTAGAGGCTCAGCATTTCAATTCATCAGTCAATTTTATAGTAAGATATGATACTAAGGAGACATTAGTAATTTTTCTCTGCTGCATTCTTGTACTTTATTTGTTCTCTCTATTGACTCCATCTTTAAAACAGATGTATATTAAGAGAAATCTATGGACACTTTATTTCCTGCGATGCTGCACTGTATGTCCATAACAGAATGAAAGTACTATCTGGTGGATGCACTTATTGTATTATCAGGCAGAAGTATGAGAGTTCTCTTTCATTTCCCAAATGCTGATTTTTAAAATTATTTTTGGTGTCAGGGAAGAGAAGAGTGGAGCGATAATATCTGATTTTCTTTCTTTTTGTCTTCTAAGGTACTTTTATTTAAACCTGTGCAGTTTTCTTACTAATTTTCTCCTTCAGGTGTTTGTTATCAATCTGCTGAGTTAAACTTTGTGCTATTCCATCAGGCAAGTTTGGTAAATGTTGATCAGTGCATGAAATCAGTTCTTAAATGGTTGCAAAATTGCCTTCCTTCAGACTGTTTTGATCACAAGGGCTTTCAAGTGTCAAAGTCATTTGGAGAACTAGATAGATAAAATGCATGAGCACTAAGCTTTTTCCAGGATAGAATAAATAAATGTGTTTTCTACTGTGTGCCCTGCCTTTGATAGTGATTTTTTAAAAGGAAAAAAAAAAAAAAAGAAAGGCAATGATATTAAATATTTACAAGAGTGATTTAGTTGTGTAATCCTGTGCTATGCATCCCTGTTTAATAGTGAAATCAGCTACTGCTGAAGTAAATGCCATTAAACTGGTAGTGCTGTGAAGGTCACTGCCTGTACAATGTCAAAGCAATTTATAGAGAATAATGATTTTTGTCAGCTTTCCAATGTACCAACGTCCCTTCTTTTTGTCTTCCAGAAATAACTGAAAATAAATTTATTTCAGAAATCACTTTGTCTTTGACTCTTCTCCCATCTGACTGATTTTGGAGCTTGAAACCTCTTTACAAGTTTCCATATTGATGAGCTCAATGGATAGACACTGATTCCCTTCTTTCTGGCCTTGAGCTCGTTACAACTCTATTTGTTGGGATTTCCAGTTGGCCGTTTCTCAGTAATTCATTTTAGGAGATACTGAGTTATGACCTCCACTCTTTTGAGTGACTGCTTTTCCTCCCTTGTGCTATTTCCAGCCATATCTGTATGTGAATCTTGTGAAAAATTCTCTTTTTTTTGGTGTGCTGATTGCTTGTCATCAGCAGTGCACATGTAGCATGTTGGCAACCGACCAACCTCCTGAACTGGTAAGTGTCTTATAAATACTTGGAGTACATTCCTGCACAGCATCATGCTTAGTGAAGAGGCCTGAGAAGTGAGAGGTGTGTTCTTGGCTCTGCAGCTGACTTTCCCTGCGAATTGTTGGGGCCTCTGTGGGAAGTGGAGACAAAAGCCCTTCACCACTGCACAGGAGCTACTGCATTGACCCTTACAGTGTGTCCTGAAAACAATACACAGCGAGTACAAAGCATTATCATTCAGCTTCACATCCATCCAGCAAGAAGGTTAATTATTTGTTTTCCTTGTTTTACAGTTGAATGAGCAGAAGCACAGAGAGATGGAGAGAGCTGGAGGAGAACAGGCAATAAATGCCAGAGTTCTCTTGTCCATTCCTGTTTCTGTAAGCACCAGTGCAATCTGTTTTATAAACCACCAAATAAGTTGCTTGCTATACCAAGGACTCTCCCAATTAGATTCCACTTGCTAAAGCAATACTCTAAGAAGATTAAAACTGTGTTTATCTATTGATAAACATGTACATGACCACAGAAATAGCAATCATATTTTATAAAGGGAAACAACATATATTCTCCGTAAAAAAATTCCATGGAAGGAAATATTCTATCATAATGCAAAGATGCCCTGAGTGTGCTGTAAGTATCTTGTTGGGAAAGTACATTGAGCACTAGAGACAATGTGGGTTTTTCTTCGAAGGCATGAATTTTAAGGACAAGTGGAAAAGAACTTAGGCACTTAAATAGTCAAGGAGTGGAAATGTTTTTACAGTGAAGAGGAAGAAGAATGGATGTAGAACATCATCAGTGAAAAGAGGGAAGGGTAACAGAAGGAAGAGTAGTAGAAACATAAATACTCTGATGTGGGAGAGTGTCCCAGTAAAGTAGTGGAAGAAGAATGTGAACACTGGTCCTTTGGACAGAGTAAGATGGGAAGATATCCCTACAGAATGTTTATTTTCTGAATATTAGGCAGCTAAGTGTTACTATTGGTAGCTTATTTTGGTATTTGATTTTTGTGACATCTCATTCCACAATGCAACGAGAAGACGAAAGGCTTTATTTACTGACATGGCTTTTCATGGCCTTCTCCTCCAGGCCCATTAGCAGACCTTTCATCTGTTGTGAAAGAGGCTAGTTCAGCAGGGTGTCTGGAATGGATATGTATGTGCCTGGTTAAATCAGGCCTTGTGATTTCCTCTAGTCTGCTTTATTGGGTTCTTTGTCTCTTTTTATGCAAGTCTATGATTAGCATTGAGTTCTTCCCAGAATGCTGGCAATTATCTCACAGGTGAAAGGATTAAGAAAGACCAGTGAGAATTACACTGGGATTAAATAAAACTGCCTTTGGAGTGTGTTTGTGGATGTGGTTTCTTTTTTTTTTCTCTCTAAGCCACAAGAAAGAAGAGAAGCCAGCTCAGCCTTCAGGTCTCTCTAGGGAGGAAAGTAATACCCTTGAATATGGAAAAGTAGCATTTCAGCTTGGGAAGAGGTCATGCTGAGAAAGGAAGGGTAGTGTTAAGGCACAAGATTTAGAGTCCTCAGTTCAGTTCTTGGTTGCTCTGATTTTGCTTCAGGCTGTTCTGATTGGCCAGAGTGAACCTCAGCTTGTCCATGTGTGAAATGGAAATGGTGATAAGTTTCTTGTCTTATGTTGCATGAAACTAAATTAATTACTCTGTAAGTGTACTAGGTTTTTGGGTAGTAGGTACCAAAGAAGAAGATAAAGTATTCTTCTTATGTCCCACACCATGGTCACACATAATTTCAGATGTTTTGAGTTATTTCTGTCCCTCTATTAGTTCTCCCTCTGTGTAAGGAGTGGGGGAGACACAGTGCTGGTAGAAAGGGGGTGCTCAGCCCCCTCTTGGGATAAGAAGAGAAACTGCCCCATGGGACTTGCATGCCCAGACTCTGTAGGGGCATCACTGTTTGCAGGCTGGGTCATGCTGCACCTTACCAGCAAACTGGCCTGGAGACTGGCTTGTGCTTCTACAGGGCGTGGCAGAAGTCACCCCTGATGGGAGCCTGGACTTTGGGCTGTAGCTCTGTGCAAAGAATTGAGTTTACCTTTAGCCCTCTTACTCACCTGCTCTGACTCTGGCACTGCTTGGGTTTGCAGTGCAGCACTGCCTGAAGATTCTGAGAGAAATTGTGCTGTGGTGCTCTGAAAGCAAATAATTTCAGTAAGCAAGAGATCTTCAACCAGATCAGGTTGCTCAGGGCCTCATTCAACCTGACTAGAATGTTTCCAGGGGTGGGGCATCCACCACCTTTCTGGGCAACCTGTTCCAGTGTTTCATCACCCTCATTGTGAAAAATTTCTTCCTTATATCTAAACTAAACCTACCCTCCTTTAGTTTAAAACCATTACTCTCTGTCCTGTCAATACAGGCCCTACTAAATTTCTGTCCCTGAGACTAATTAGTTGCAGCTTGTACTACTCAGAGGAACAGACTTTCCAGGAAGGAAAGGAAGGATGTTCTCTTTCCAACAGGAAGCATGTTCTCTATTTCTATACAGGGTGGTTGAAACCAGAGAGAGGCAAGTTAATATTGGGGATGCTGACTTCCCACCTTGGGGCTGTATCTCACTTCTGAACCCACTGCTTGCTCTCCACTCTGCAGCTTCCAGCTTTTGGAAGTCACTGCTGGTTGCTCTCCAAGCAGCAGCCGTGACTGACAGGCACCTAATGTATTTCATTTTGGGGTGAGATCTCCTTCAGAGAAGTGACCAGGGCAGAGACTTTTTCAGCCTACCCTTTCTGCTGCTCTCACTTTGTGTTTTACCACTGTGTGTGCTGTCCCCATTCACTCAAATCTTTTAATTCTGTTCTTAGGGACTACAGTCACAACAGTGGCTATGACTGTCTTTACCCTTTTATGTTACATATACCAAGAAAAAGCCAGTTAATATTTGTTGTCACAGCTTTTGTGCTAAGTATCAGACATATCCTGACTTTACTAATTTTATTCTGGTTTTGAGTTGGAGTAGGGATGCCCTTCTGTCAGTTAAGAGTCAGGCATCCTTAAGATGAGGTATAAGTGGAAAGGGGGGGATTGTGCCCTGTTAAGTCCACACAAAGATTTTGGGTGGAGTTACTGCATGGGCATTGTTGCATGCTTTTTCAAGAGGTCTGTTTTTTTTGTTAACCCTTCACATGATTCATTTAACACAACTCTTTCCCTCTTATAATGCATTTGTTCCTTTGATTGGAGCATGTTTGGCTGATGGGTAACCTTGGGGACAGGAACAGAGAGTTCCCAGAGCTTTGACCATGTATAATATGAATTTGCAGAAGTTATAAATAAAAGTTTTCCACGAGAATACCAATATTCTCATTCAGTAGTTCCATAATTATGGTTGCGTAAGCCTCTGTTCTCTTGCTATCTGGCAATAATTATTTGTCTTGTATTTTTTTATTCTGATTTTATTCTTAGTGTCAGTTTGCTTTACCTCGTTTGTATTGATGTATAGCTGTGATTAAAAAAACTATTTTGTTCCAAGTATATTTATGTCAGAATAACTGTCAGTGTCTTTCCATCTATGCCACATATCTATTCCAAACACATTTTAAAGTGTCTCCGTATGTTACCCTGCCTGAGTGACTAGATGTGGTGCTGTAGTACATCTGTTTTATTTTGCCCCACAACTCTACCACTCAAACCCCGATTTTGTCTTGCTTTGACTTGGCATGCAGTGCTGTGTCCCTCTGGCACCCTGGTCTAGGGCACTGATGCCATCCCACTGCTCAGACTACGGGTTAGGTTAGTGCACATCACTCTGGACCTTCAGCAGGTAGAGTTTGTTGTGACAGCAGAGCTAGAAACAGGATACACTGGTAGAGCTGTGAGCAGGAGGCACTGTGTAGTCACTCAGAGCACTTAGTATTTTCCATTTAACAGAAGACAGTGAAGGACAAAGGCTACCTGATTTTCCACAGAGATAGGGTGAACTACTAAGGCTGGGAATGGAGCCCAGAGACTCAGATTCCTGTTGGTTCAGAGCCACTAAGCTGAGGGAGCTTTCAGCTGAACACACTAGGTACAGCAAGTCACATCAAAGCCCCATTTAGAAGTTGGCCTAAGCAATGGTATTATTCTTAGGCAAGATAAAATTTCCTTCTGTTGCTTTTTCCTTGTCTTTCACAGGCATATAATATTAATTAAAAAGTCCCTACTGCATTTGAGACACTGGCTTGCCAAGAAATGGGGAGAATAACTTTCATTATACATAGAGAGTTCACTTTTTTAACAGAGTGCTTGAAGAATGGAGGGAAACACTGGAACAACAAGACTGATTCATGAGTCTCATATTACAAGATTATCTGTCTTTTTACTGAGCTGCATATTTATTACATGGCCAGTCTCTTGTTACAGGCCAGAGATTGCCTCGGTTCAGGTGTTTACTTGGTGACTGCTGGGATGCCACATGAACAGCTGTAAACAGAGCCAGTTATTTAATCCACTCCAAAACAGGTTTGATTGTGGGTCCCCAGTCTTTCAAGGGTGCAATGTCCAAGCCAAAGCAGGCAGGAGGCTGTCCCACTATCTGGCAGATCTCTCTGCTTGTATCACTACTGCTGCCACTGCTGGAAATGGTTAGAGGTGTTCATACGAATTTTCAGCAGGGGCAAAACAAAAGGGTCTGAGGGCAGTTGGCACCCTGGGGATGGGGCAGGGAGTGTCAGAGACTCTTATTTAATCCATTCTTGGTACCTCTTGCTGTCGAGTGTTGGCATGGTGGGCCGATTGGAGAAGAAAAATGAAAATTCCTCTTGTTCTATCAAGGCATTGGGGATTTATATTTCCCCCTTCCTAACTCTTTGCCCGCCACCTTTCAGGCATTACTTCAAAGAAAAATATTTAAATATACCTTTCCTATTAAAATTTCTAGTGTGTGAGACCCTAAAATCCACAAGATACCTTTGTGCTGTATAGGATGATAATGAAATGCATAAAAATTAGCCAAACCCACAGGCAGTGGGACCATTTGTCTTTTGTGAGGCTGTCAAACCTTTCTGGATTTTTCTAATAGTTGTGTTACATTGTGTGTATGCCTTAGCTGTGTACTACAATAGTATAGCTATCATACTACTATAGTATAACTATCATAACTATAAAATATAACCTCTAGTCATTGTCTGCTCATGTTTCTTCTGGTCCTTTGTGTTACACTTTTAGGAGAATAAGAAATGATGGCAGCATTTCAACAGTCAGATTCTCTGCATGCCTTAATTTGAGTCCTTTCCCAAACAATTCCATGAATTAACTTTCAAACGGTTTCTTAAAAGCATTATCAGCTTCTAATAAAATGATGGAAACAATATTAAAGATAATGAATTTGTAGCTATAGAGACTAATAGAACCATAAACAATTATCAGTGGCATTTAATAAACAAAACTCATGGAAGACATTTGATTACTTTTGGACTCAGTTGCAAAATTAGTGGATGAAAAGAAGACAGTGATTATGATATATCTAGACTTCAGTGTGTTATTTGACAAAAAGCCCTATTTAGAAAGAAACCCACAATTAAAATTTGGCTTTACCATGAAGAGTTTTCTAACATAAATTAGTAATTCAAAATTAAACATTCAACAGCATTCTCATGAACTGAGAAGGCTAGACAAATTGGAAGTTACTGTCATTTCTGTCTAGTGCTTTACTTAGTGATCACAAAGAGGGGAAGAAATGATATATTAATGAAATGTGTAGATTTGAGTAGAATGGAAAGTATTGAAATCATCAGTGTGGATAGAAAACAGTATAAATGTTGCATAAGTTCCATGACATCCTTTATAAAGCAGTAGGTGGATAATTCATCTCTAAAGACATCTGATAAGCTGCACCTAGACTAAACTTTTAAGGACCTTAAATACTCTAAGGTGGAGATATGTCAAGCAATTTGTAAGTATTTTGAAAGGGCTTGATGATTAAGATCATGCATTACTTGATTAAGAGGGAACAGACAAAGGCTTCTTATGCATCGTAGGTCTTCATGCTGAGAAAGTGGCAAGATATGAAAGCTATCTCCAAACACATATGGAGCATAAATACACAGAAGAAAAAAGAATTATCTTGATGTTGTTTCAGAGGAATTATGTAGAAAGGGTGCTGTTCAATCATACAAAGGTGTTCTAGGTCTAGTAGCATGAGAGAATGTCTTAGCAATGAGGACTATAGTAATAGCTCATAGAGTACTTAACCGAGTAAAAAGATGCAAGCCACTGACTCCTGACAATTTTATTGAAAATAAACCATTTTGGCGAGCCAGTCTTTCTCCTCCACACCTAGTGGAAACGAGATGGCAACCTAGAGGAGGATAACTAAAAGCTTTTCCCTTCTCCAGGGCTCAGATGTATCACTATATATATATATACACACATAAATATATCTACGCACATTTTTCAGTGGTTCTTCCTTCTTCCTCTGCTCCATGTTGACTTCCTGTGTGTGTTGCTTGTGCTGACATCTGTATCTCTGAGGGAGCAATAAGCTGTTGTATCAGCTAGCAATAAAAAAATAGTCCACCAAATGCAAACAAAATGCTTTCATAAAGGAAACTGGGTGGTTTGCCATAACTACATTAGTGCTGATGCACTACCAGGTCTCTCTCTTCTTTTTCAATGTGTTAATTTTGTTCTTCAGTCTCTCCATCTCTTCTAGCTTAATTACCCTCCCCAGACTAGAGACTGCTGCTGCCTTTTGGCTTCATTACCAGCTTTCATTTTCATTAAGAACCTTGTGCTAATGGACTGTTATAAAACAGTCATCACTGGCAGGTGTTGCCAAACGACTCTCAGCGTGATGGCTTTTCTGTGCAGTGGAGCAAACAGTCTGGACATCGGATTCATGGAGCATCCAAGGGCTTGCAATAGAAGGCGAAGAGAGATAAGTTTGGTGGCTCAGTACAAAGAAGCCCTCAAATATTCACAATGATGGAAAAAGTACAATGATGAAAAAAGAGCACTGTGAGTAGTGACCTTGTTTTGAGACCACCAATAGTGCCAGCATCTCTTTTGGTTGCAAATATCACAGAACAGCTTCCCAAAGAGCTCTCTAGTAGTCACAAAAAACTAATCCTTTTACTCTTCCAGTTGAGAAGGGAATGAGAATCTGAATACCACCTCACTGACAAAGTGACAGCATATATCAAAATAAACTTTGTGTCTTATGTCATCCAACATTAGTGATGGGAATGCATATTTCTGCTGTAGTGATATTGGTCATAGCTGCCTTTTTGTGCCCTCTGAACTGTTCAGTGGTTGTTACAAATATTCATCAGGGTAAAGCAAGGACTTCTCGTATCGTCCTTCAAGAAGCTGATTGTTCAAGCAAATAACTAGAGGCATGTCCCAGAAGAAATACTGTCAAATTTTGTCTCTTAAGAGGGGAATAAGAGTGTTTCAGCACTGAGGAACTGTAATAAAGAATCGTAATTCTGTGTTGATCTGAAGTCTGTAACTTTTGTTATGGTTTCCAGAATACCATAAAAGCTGCCTAGTTATGTACCAAAACATGTACTGAGCAGGGTGACATGACAAGTCCACTTGCAAATAAGCAAATGGTCTGTGTTGCATATTCTTTTCTGGCTTTTGGATTTGATTATACTTCCCATTTGTACTTTTCTTTCTTACCAAATGCATTTCACATCAGCTAAGTGATTTATGTATGCTTAAACATAGACTGACAGCATGGTATCACTTGCCTAGACGAAGTGATTTTCTTCTACCAGTTCTTTTTTGTCCTTTCTCAAGGCACTGCTCCCCTGCAATAGTCTTTTTTTGCAGATGGACCTATCTCACAGAGTAGTCAAAGAACACTTCATCTGACTGGCTGCAGGATATGCATTTTGGTGGGGTGCAAGAAGGTGTGCTTTCCAATAGTTCTTGACCTTTTGGCAGTCCTTGGGCCACTTCTGATAAAGAATCGCTTTTCACAGGCCAATGCAGTTAGTCTGCAGCTGTTCCTAGAAGAGAGTAGTGTCCATATATACATGCAATACATAGCCAAATGCAGTTGCTGTTCCTTAAGCAGAACTTTTAATAATTGTATGGCAGATGGGATTTTTCTTACTGCTTACAGTGCCACTCTCTCCTTAAAATTCATTCTTGCCTTCAAAGGATGAGCTCAGACAAGACTTTTCAGAGCAAAGAAAAATATGTTTCACTGGGGGACTTGGATCATATGGCTGGGGGAGAGGACCTTCTGGAGTGTGCAAGGGGGCTTGAAGATGACAGTGACTTTAGTAGAGAGGGGCTTTGCAGCACAATGTGGCCAAAGGAGTATACTGGCAGGAGTAACCAAAAAGCCAGATCTTAGACACTGTGGAAGGACAGACCTTTCTCCCAGGGACCCTGCTAGGACTGTGCACAGTGTGCTGCAACCCAGAAGATTATGAAACTGCATGTTCAAAGTGTCAGGCAGGAGGGAGAAAAGGCCCCTGGTAAAGGCAAGGCAGGTAACTTGAAACCTCTTTTTTTTTCCCCCCCAGTTTGTCCTCTGTCCTTGCTTTGCATTTTGTCCATCCTAAAAGTATATTTGGCTTAGTTTTGAGTGTAAAGTGCTTGTGGTTCTGCACACCACATGTAGAAGCATGGACTGATGTACCTTTAAGCTCTGATCACATCAGGATCCCATCATAACTTTAAGGAAACTTTCGTAGTGGCTACAGGGCTGCCACTCAGCAGGCTCTGCTGGTCTTGTATAACTCTTGCTCTTTGCAGCACTGAATAATGCCAGAAACTTTCTGGACACCCAAGCTCCACTGTGTAGGTACAATTTCTGGAATTCCCTTTGGCTTTCAACCCTGTCTGAGACAGGGTTTATTAATAATAACAACAACAGATATCATCATTATTGCTGAGTTGTCATTTTCTAGGATGAAGTGGCTTCAGCTGAAGTCTCATTTTGCATCTTTTATATGAGCAAATCTCATAGGAAATTTCAGTGGTTTAGAGTAAGGGGAAATTGCTCCTGGTTGGAAGCAAGGATAATGTAAATAGGTAAAAATCTCTCTCTCCATTCCTCTGGTAATTCTGTCTAGGTCACATTGTAGAGCTTTTCCAGTACATGCTTAGCTGTGACCCTGTGTTTCTTCTGTGTCTTTTTCTTGTACTTACATAGATGTTGTGTATGTCTGGAGGATTCTACTTGTAAGTGATCAAAGTTAAACCTGTGCAGAAACTGGAGCTCAAATCACTTCAAAGTGGATTAGACTAAATAATGAGAATACTTCACTGGAGAATAATCTTATAGTGAATAGCAGGCAGTTTGGGGCAGAGCATAGGTTGTTGTAACCTGATAAGACACGGGGAAAGGCGTTAAAAAGCATTCTAGTGGTGAATATTATTTATTTATACTGTTGCATTTATGTCCTGTTCTTTTTCCATTTTTTTTCTTCTTCAGGCTCTGTAGTGCTAGGAAGAATTTTGTGCTAGGACGTTTCTCAGTACAGATGAGCCTATTCTCCTGATCATGGCTCTTCTATTATGTTTCTGTTGGAGTAGCAGAAAAGTGAGAGGCCAGTACTCCTTACTGGCACTTCCAATCTGTGAGTCAGATTTCTTTGTCAGTATTGGCTGTGTTCCCATAATTACTATGTGGGCTAGGGAATGATTAGTGTCTTGTCTTCCAAAGGGAAGAGGAGGAAGAAGGTCCTTTAGGGAATTAATAGCATAGGAGGGGATAAATCGAAGATATTATTGACTATTTTTGGGTATTAATACCATACATGCTTTAAACATGAAATTTAAATATTCATCAAGAACAGTGTATAGTTTTGTCTGATATATTTTAAAAAGCCCTATGGTAGGCAGAGCCATTATCTTCCTCCAGAAGGTGATTTACTTGTTATTGCTGAGCTGTGACTCAGGCCTTTCCTTCTGAAGGGATAAATCATTCCTCAAAGAGTAAATGTCACACAGAGATGTATCGGTGACTCCAGAAAAAGTTGCCCTTTAACAGCTTCCTGGTAACATTTCCCTTGCAGCGCTTGGGTAAATGCAATGATAAAATAAAGGGTGCATCTATCCCCTTCTTCTGCCCCTCTTCATCACAGCCTGTCAGTCCCACCTCGGGGCTGTTGTATCTTAAAGGGAATGACTCAGACCACTGGCAGAGCAGATAATGCCAAGCCAAAAGGAGACTGGGCACATATAAATCTCAGGTCTTGGGGCAGGAGCTGACTGGGACCTCACTGCATAATCACAGAGGCTACACTCTGTGGTGGAGTATGTCAAGACAACTGTCTTAGAGTTCAGGGCACTAAGGCTAATCAATATCAAAGAAGAATCTTCTTGATAAATGAGTGGAGTAGGAAGCAGGTAGTTCAGGGAAGGTTGGAAGGTCACAGGGCGAAAGGCCACGAGTACTGCTGAACCTTATGCTTAGGTTTATGGTTGTGAGCCAGTAAAGAAATTATCTCGTAACAAAAGAGGGAATTCTTTGTTATTAATCTAAAGATATGTGGACAGCAAGTCAAGGAAGGTGATTCTTCCCCTCTACTCAGCTCTGGTGAGACCACACGTAGAGAACTGCATCCAGCTCTGGGGTCCCCAGCACAGAAGGGACATGGACCTTCTGGTGCGAGTCCAGAGGAGGCCACTGAGATGTGTAGAGGGATGAAGCACCTTCATGTGGACAGTCTGAGAGAATTGGGATGGTTGAGTGTGAAGAAGAGAAGGTTTTGGGGTGACAGCATTGCAGCTTTCCAATACTTGAAGGGAGCCTACAAGAAAGATGGAGAGGGACTTTTTACAAGGGCATGTAGTGACAAGACAAGGGAGAATGGTTTCAAACTGAGAGTAGATTTAGATTAGATATTAGGAAAAAATTCTTTACTGTGAGGGTGGTGGGGCTCTGTAACAGGTTGCCCAGAGTTCAAAGCCAGGTTGGATGGGTTTTGTAGTAACCTGGTATGGTGGAAGGTGTCCATGTCCAAGACAGGGGAGTTGAACAGAATGATCTTAAAGGTCCCTTCCAGCCCAAGTCATTCTATGATTCTTTCATGTACCATCCTCATCACTTTAATAATTCCTGATTTTTTAATGGCAGCAGATTTATATGGAAGGATCTGTCTAGGCTGGGAAGTTGAAAATGGTATCTATACATTTTCTTATGTAGGTCATCATTATAAATATAGTTACTTTGGCTGGCAATGACTGATTAGTCTTTCCTTCTGACAGCAAGATTAAGTGGTGAATTTTAGTCCTGCTGTGAACAGGAAGGGATAGGTGGTCTCATTTGAAGTCCTTGCCTCCTTCCCTTTGGTTACTTCAAAGGGGCTCAGGCAATGCATGGCTGACCATTTCTCCTTAATTTCTTTAGAACTCCAAGAAATCAAGTGTAGGCCTATTAAATACAGGCAAGTTCCAGCACCTGACATCTGCAAAAATAAGCAACCAAAGGCTTAATATTGAAGAATGAGCATTTGTTGGTGGGTTGTGTAAAGATGTAGATAGGTACTGTGGTGACAGCCATTGCTGCAGAACTCCATCTTTATAGAGGCCTTGGTTTGTCTTTTGAGGTGCAGACCAAAACTTGGATCACACGAAGCTTTAGAGTAATGTAAGTAAGTTAAGGCCAGATATGCTGGGGCATATTAATGTGCTTAATGAGATTGACCATCAGTGGGATTTTGCAGGAAGAGGGGAAGAGGGAGGAGCATTCAGAGCTGTGAGAAAATGCTGCTGAATTACTGTCCAAAGAAGAGAGACTTTCTTCATTTACTGTCTGGAGAAACAAGACTTCCCATGGGTGTGAGTAGTGCCACACAACTCTTTTTACAAAAGTGTTGTAATAGAATTAAAAGTAGTCATATGAGTATATTGTCTGACTGTACTGTAATTTCCAAAAATTGAACAAATTTCTAGTTGTAATATTAAACACCTTTCTTGAGAACAAATGGAGTGTACAGCCAAAATGCCGAAGGCATAGCAGCTGGAACAACAACTTGGATCCAGAGATGTTTTAAACACTAGCGTGCCCTAAAGTACCCCTTTTAAGCACTGCAATACCAGCCCTACAAGAAATGGAAGAATGGACCTTTGACACTGTCCCTACAAAATATTCTCTCCTTGGATCTATATGATGAATTTTAGTTTTGTGCAGGTCTAGTGATTTCAGCTGCATAGCCTCTAGAATTGAATATTCCATATTGTATTTTCAGAGTTTCTCAAAGTTTTGATACTGGGGACTCAGAGGTCAGTGAAAGAGAACAGTGAGCAATTTTTCTCAGGAACCTTGAATAATAGCCCTTTAAAGGTAGTGTTATTGCTCCAGTAAATTCCCAAGGTTCAAAATTTCTCTTATCTTTCAAATGCTTCATGATGTCCCAGCTATTAGTGGGGCCTATATCTTTCTTTTTCCTCTGCCACAATAGCTTTGGTCTTCCCTTTCTTCTCTTTTTCCAGACCTGGAACTACTGGCATAAGAGTGTCTCCCTGATCAGCACCAGTGGTTGGAATAGCCTTAAGTGTTTCAATTTCCTATTTCCTTACTCCTTAGCTGTTTTATTTTATTCATCAAAACTTTGAAGAAAAGTAGAAGTGGTGTGAAAGAGAGGACAGAAAGTTTTGTTGCATTCATAAAATGTTAGACAATGTCTGTTTTTCTTGCTCTCCTTGGTAAGAATCCAGGAAAAAGCAGAACCATTTAATAAATAAGCTAAACACTAAACTTAGTTTGTAAAGAGAAATGTGGATCAAGAGTTAAGGATCTGTGAAAGCACCTCATCCATTTCCCCACCAGTGCTTTGTATGTCATAAAGTTAAAATAACAGCGTCCTTATGATACGTTTTCTGCTGGTGTATGCACCATGTGAAGAAATGCCTCTGTGTGTGTGTGTGTGTGTTTGCATATGAGTGGGCAGCCCGCTCATTTGTTTCTTAGGTATTCATTAGAGATTGCTGTCATTGTTCCTCATTTTATTAGTTTTTGCCAAGTACTGCCACTTGTACTAAGGACAGCAGAGTTTATAGCAGTGATATTTCGTAGTGTCAGAGAAAAAGTATCAGGCTAATCACAGACTTTCTGGTCATGCACGTTGCAAAGGATAGGCAGTCTTGTTACGAAGAAGTCCACCTTGGGAGTGTTAAGTCTCCTGCTGGATAAGCAGCCTGGAGAATTTGGTACACTTCATAGTCTATAAGAAGATAAATGATTTGTCTTAACTGATGGGGCAAAGAGGGGAGAGATCTAATTTCACTTGCCATTTTTCTTCCTAATTAATAACTTAGACTCTCTCATATTTGGGTTTTATCCTAAGAGAAGCTAAGTGCCCTGGACTCCACTGGTGTCAGAAAGAGTTTGAGGTGTTTGGTCTCCTATTGAATGAAACCCCTGCAAACAAATGCTTTCCAAATAGAGTTTTTCATGTGCAAGGGGGAGGTCAGGAAAGGAAACGTATTGGTTTGAAAACAAACCAGTGGGAGATCACAAATCAGGATTAAAAATTAACAGGAAAAATTAAAAATAAGTGAAATAATACAAGGAAAAGCACTGACAAAGTTAGATACAACCTGATACCCTGTTAGGGTGGTGGTAGCAGTCCAGATGAAGTAGTTCAGTTGAAGCAGTGATCCTGTGGAAGGTCTGGTCTCCAGCTGAAGGTCCAGTGGTAGCTCTAGTCCTCTGGGAACCCAGTAGACAGGGCTGACTTGGGCAGTTCCAAGGCCAGGTTATATCCAGGTGGGAATGCTTGGCTCCTCCCTCCTGGGTGGAGCATCTCACAATAGGATGAGATAATTTCATGAGCCATGTGGTGGTTTCTTGCTGGCTCATTGTCTGTTATCAGGGGTGAGTCCTAGCAGGAGATAACAGCTAATGCCCCACAGCTGGTGGTAATAGAACA
>VZRM01004267.1:1036746-1071358 GCA_013397955.1 Grantiella picta
GAAGAAGAGAAAGGGATGGTATTTGTTTTTCTGGGGGAAAAGGCGTTGATTCTACCCTGAAGTTAGGTATGTCCCCCAGTGTTAGAGCTAGGCTGAACCAAATCTCCTTTGAGGAATGGAGGTCTAGGTTCATTTGGGCTTGGACACCTGCGTGTCACATCCAACCCTGTCTCAGTTATTCCAAGGTCTTATAACTTGTTTATTCTGACAACTTCACTAGGATAACATATATATCTTTGGGATAACATATAAATAGATAGCATACAGTATCTAGCATGTGCTTTGTACGTATGCATATTCTGGGACACTTGGAGGAGCTGCTGTCAGTCCTACTACTGTTAGGATGAAATTAGTGTAGAACATGAAATCTGGTGTTCCAGGAAAAACAGGGCCTGAACGCAAGAAAAATAAAGCGTAGGGTATTTTATGGCAGCATAGAAGTAATGACCAAGCTGATGACCTTCAGCTGGTCACCTTCATTTAGAAGCGATGTCAAGTTTGAGAGGGAAAAGAAGGGAAAATGCATTGTAGAAGACAGTCTGAAGAGTAGTCCGTCTCATTTTGGAGGGAGCATGGGCTCTGAGTTTTTAGAACAAAACAATGATGAAATTAGGTCACAGATTCTAATTCAGCCTTGATCAGCTTCCCCACTTCTAGCAACAATTAAATGCTTATCTCTTCCTTTCACATACATTATGTTAATCAGCCATGAGCTAAAAGTAATACAGCACTTTGGCTTAGACCCACCACATTTTCCTTGTAGCTTGGACTTCTGCTGGTTCAGTACATGTGCAGAGGACTGAGAATATCTGTGGCAAAAGCCAGTATAGTGTTTCTTAAAAATATTATTATATTTGTGTATAGTAGTACTACAATACTCAATCAGACTATTTCAGTGAGAGGTCACTAGAGGAGAGGAGATGTTCTGGTGTAACATGTGGCTAGTGAAATTGTGATGATATGTGTTTCAGCAGCACTTATGTATTAAACTAGGTACTATCCGTCTGCTTAGTAAGAGACAGGGCTTGAGCTAAAAACTTTAAACCCACAGAGCAAATAGGTATTAGAGGAGGAGAAAGACAGGTCATTAAGAGATACAGAGAAAGAAGAAGGTGCTTGTCTGTCCCAGTGTATATCCCAACCACTTGTTAACCTTGTGTCTCAGGATTACTGAAAAAACATCTGCTGAACTCAAATAGATTTGAGGGTATATGAGTTTTAGGACAAAGTTTTTCTAAGCCATAGCTGTATGTTCTGGTAGAGGCAAGCATATTGCCACTCACCTCCTAATCTAAGTCATCCAGATATAAGGATTTTCTTCAGATGGTAAATAGAACTTGACACTTCATGCTCAGAAGTTTCATTTGACTTTTGTTAGTGTAGTGCCCCACCTGAGTTAAGGTGGCTGACATCTAGCAAGCTTGCAACTTAGGGGTGCCTCTTGATGACTTGGTAAATGTGTCCTCAGTTATCAATAGCTTTGTCCCTCTTTGTGACACTGCACACACTATTTGAAAGACAGCTACAATGTCTGTGGGGGTAGATGTTAGATCAAGACTTTCCAGATTAATAATACCAGATCTATCACTTTTACTTTTTATATAGCTTTAGGCATGCCTTACAACCCCCCATTGATTTATTTTTGCATTTTTGGCCTATGAAGTTGAACTAATGCATGCACTCTGGGATCCTCTGAGGCTTAATTTGCTTCCAAAACCCAGTAGGCAAAGCTATGAAGATCTGTACATAAAGAAGAACACTTAGTAAATTGTTTTCTTGGTGAAGCATATTGGTGCTTCAAAACTTCAAAACACCAACACGTTTTGAAGCATCTTGATAGTTTTCAATTACAGTATTTGTTATCATTGTTTGTCATCTTTTCCTAAAGAAGAGTCTTCACTAGAAAGTCAGGGTGTGAAGTTAAATCAAAATGTATCAAAATATGTGACATCCAAGCCTGGAAGCTGCAGGTCAAATCACAGACCTTCTGCCGGGACGTGTGTGACTCAAAAGTAAAGCTGAAAGAGGCCATGTCGAAAAAGGCCCACCATTTTATTTACTGTGCCTTTTCACTGCGCATGGATTTCTGATGCATATCTGAGTCAAGCTTGAATCTTCCTTGCCCCAGGACACAGCCTCTTCTTATTATTAGTGTAGTCTATCTCATTTTAAATGCTTTTGGGAAGTCTTCAGACTACATACTCTCTTATGCATCTAAGGAAAAAAATCTACTATAACTTTGAATGTTATAAAATTAATAACAAAGATAAAAATATGTACTACAAGTAGGCATTGAAGTGTACTGCTTAGGAGTGTGGGTTAGGGAAGATTACCCAGCTTTATCTGCCTTTGTGATATTATCCTTTTAATTTTATGTGCCTTACAACTACTGTAAAGATATAGTTTTGCTTAGTGCTTTTCCCTGATCAAAAAGAGCATCCTTCAACTCTATGTTGCTATTTGTGCTCCCAGGCCAAGGAAGTAGTGACTTACATCTGTGAAATACAAAGTAAAGCTGATGAAACTGCTGTTTGAATGAGAGGAAACTTGGCCTTTGAGTTTTCCAGGGGAGAAGAAGGTGGCAGAAATGCTGTTTTCCATGTCGAGCATTTATCAGTCTGTTGGAAGTGCTTGCTGAAGTGTTGATTTGTAAGCAATGGGCTAAGAGAAATTTGAGGATAAGAGAAATTCCAAATGATAAATGCAGGGCAGAGTCAATTGGAGCTGGAGGGTGTCAGCTGAGGTTGGGCACAAACCTGCACATGTTAGTGGTACCCTGGCTGCCACCATTGGGCAAGAGCAAGGACTTTGCTGGTAGGCAGGGGTGATGGATGGCCCCAGGGAGTACGTGCAGCAGAAGTAGTTATGTGATATAGGGTGCACACCACAAGCAATTACAATTTGAATAAGTTATCAATGAAAGGAGGTAGGGAACTGGAAAGCAGCTTTATTAACCCCCTGAAGCTATGTTCACAGCATTTTGAAAAAGTTTATGTATTGCTGTGAATTCCAATCATGGTGACAAATGCTGGTGCCCAGAGAGTTCGTGATCACAGCCTCTCTAGCAGGCAGTGCTTTTCCAGAACAATTCAGAGAAACAATCCTCATATATTCAAAATAAAAGGAATGAGGAAGATGAAGTGTAAAACCCTGGACAAGGACAAACCTTGTAATAAATCCTGCCTCAGGTTTTCTTACTGTCTTCGTTGGCTTTGCTGTCTCATGAAACAAACATTCCTGGTACTATCTATCCCATTTTGTGCTGTGATACAGTCATTTAATTCCAGCTAAGCTGAATGAACAGGGGGAAAAAAGCTGGGGGAAAATCTTGCTGACACAATACTGGTCCAAATCAGGGTTACATATTCAGGAGAAGCAACAGGGAATACACCAACCAGTAAGTAAAACTAATGATGGCTTTGCACCACCTTTGTGCCTTCAGGTTTTGAAACACCTCAGTGGAGGGATGGCAAGACTGCCTTGTGTATTTCAATCCAGCAGCTCACAGCTGCTCAGTTTGGGGGATCTGTTGATTGTGGTTAGAGCCAGGAGCCATGTCCTCTCTTTTCATCTGCATCTCCTTTGGTGTATCACTTGCGATAGCTTGTGAAAGGGCAGCAGAGTGACACATGCATTATTTATGTCTCCCAGGGTTCTCTGCCATAAGAAGTCCACAACAGGGCTAAATTCAGCAAAATATGTTTTTGACAAATTTCTTCAATGAAATTTAGTTTCTCTCAAGGGGAGATGAGTGAACTGGAAAAAATTTCTAATTTTACATGTCTAAATTTAAATGCTTTATTTTATTTTTCTAGTAGCAGCCTGCAAAAGCCACTTGATATATTTTGGTGATGAAAACATTTCTCTGAAGTTTTGACCTTTCTCAAAATTTTAAACAATAAAATAAAGGCAGAAAAGCCACTGTCTATAACAAGATCATACTCTAGAACAGCAAAATCTGCCCTGAAGATTTAATAGGATCATAGAATAGCCCAGGTTGAAAGGGATCGTGAAAGATAATCTGATCTTTGTTAGGCTATTTCGTTCCCAAGTTAACTCAGAACTAATATCCACCCCCACAGCTAAATATACCATGACTGGTGGTTAAATATTCCAAAGGAGGTCCTTTTCACTTCTAATCCTTAAAATTCCAGTGATATTTTTTCTGTAAGTCTTGGAATTTTCACCCCAGAGTCTTAATTAATTCCCAACTCAGGTGATTCAATTCCTGTTCTGCATTTCTGCTACTGTTTCAATTGATTACAGTTGAGTTTGTATGCCTGGCTTAAATAATCCGCAGAGTGCATTTAAGCAACCTCTATGCTATAACAAAAGTGGCTGTGTATCAGGGATGGGAACAGTGATTTAATAGATTGTAAGTAACATGCTTGGAGATCCCTGGCATGAAAGTTAATATGTAAATGCAGTGCTGTGTAATTATTACTTAGTAGCAAAAACCTTGTCAAGTTTATTTAAATTTAGATTTACATAATCTCAAAATTTGTCTCTGTTTCCTCAGTTTCCTGAATCTCTGTTTCTCTCTTTGGCATCTTAAGTAGTTATACTTGCAAAGAGTGTGGCTGAAAACCTTAAATGATACATTATTTGGTTTGTAAAATCGTGTAATTTACATTTATTTGGAATCTGGTTTCTTTTTCTTGCTTTCTAAATGGGGAAGCTAAAGAAGTAACGACTCCTTTATCTTCCTTCTTTTCCTTTCCCAATCAGCTCCCAGGAGTCACTGCGCAAAGTGTGCCTGGGGGAGACACAGGCCTGTTTTTATAGCAACATAGGAAGATTTTTCTCTGTGATAATTTCTATTTTGGCATGGACAGGCTATATCTGAATTTATCCTTCTGTAAAAGAGATATGGCAATAGCTACCTTATGGGAATATTTACATTTGTTATCATGTATTGTTTTCACAACACTGCAGGTGTTTAACCTGCTTTTTTTGCAATTAGAAATACAACTAGTGACTTGAAACATATAAATTTGCTGATATGACTTACAGAAAAGATATATTATTTGTTTTCAATAAGATTAAGCAGTACATGCATGTAAAGCTTCCATTTTTATCATTTATACAGAAATGGCTGTAGATTTCTGAGGGGCAGACTCAGATGCTCCCTTGTGCACTGTGGAACCCGAGCTGCTGAGGCAGTGACTGCAGGGCTCTCACAGCTCCTCTCACTCACCCAGCTGCCAGCCCGTAGAGGCACCACTGATGTGAGACATCATTTGCAATACAGCATTGTGTGTGGGGCCCTGGCTTGGTGACATTAGGTTAGAAAATATTGAGAAACACTTTTTGCCCGAAAATGGCTTGTAAGACCTCTGAGATTCTTGACCACAGGCCCTGCAGGGAAGAGGAGGAAAGCTGTTCTCCTGGTGGACTTGTTCTGGTGGTGTCACCTCCCAAAGAGGACAGCTCAGGTCCTGTAGTGTGAGATGAGGAGGCACTGCAATTATGCCAGCTTTATGTGCGGTCAACATGCAGAGGACAAACCAGCAGCCGACGCATTAAGTGAGAACAAGTTCATTTAGATTAAAAAAAATGTTAATGATCACTTTGAAACACTGAGAGTCTATGAGGGACCGCCTGCCTGGAATGAGCATTTACCATATGGTGCCTTTGGAAGCTAATATTGATTCTCATTATTTTAAACGATTACAAACATTGCAGGTGTTTTGTAATAATCTCTATTGCCTAATTAGAGCACTCTCAAAACTGGCTTGTTCTGCCTGCTAACGAATATTGATTTGAACAGCTGAGTTTGTCTTGTATGAGTGATGGGAATGTGCTAGCTGCCATTTTGTAGTCTCTTTTGCTGAGTAATTAATCCAGGCAGAAGGGGCAAGAACTGAGTGAGTAGATGTCCTGATTCACCTGGAGGTGTCATCAGCCTTGATAGAAGGACTTACAGCTCGCACCAGAATGTTCCATTGCATTGATATACTTACGGAATTTTTGTTGATGGTAGTGTTTTGGGGATTGAAAAAAAAATGAAAGAAAAAAATAGTGAAACTCATTGCAGAAAAGTTAATCAGAAATATTTGTGTAGGAAGTGGGCACTTGAGTTTGCACACTTCTGTCATTGCTTATAGAGTTACTATTTTTGTCATTGCTGATGTATAGTCATTCCTTGGAAAGCACTGGATGAACTTCATGATCAGATAGCCCTGGTGAAGGCCACTAACAGAGGTAATGGAAGTGCCTTACTTCCCTTCTCTTTTGTAGCTGATACTGATACCAAAATCAGCCAGATAGAAACTTTCTAACGCAGTTTTGAGTATTAGACAGCAGGCATTATTTATTACAGTGTGCTGGGCACTCAGAGGATCCTTCCTCTAATCGAGTGCCCTGAGCATCAGGTAAACAGAGTGTTTATCATACACACTGACTGCACATTCATCAGCTATCTGCCCTTACTTCATGTATATGTATCATTTCATTTTAAGTAATCACACCCCTTATTGGAAGCCATTATGTGGTTCTTTGGGGTCTGTCTTCAGTGTCTGGTGTCCTTTTTAGGTGGCTGTTCCTCAACCCCTGCTTTTGAGTAAGCACAGTATTGTTATTTTGCATAACTTCTGCTTTGTCAGCCTTGCAGAGCTGAGCTGGCATCCTGCTTGCGCTTTGCATGACTTCTGTTTGCCCAGGTTACATCCTTTATCTACTTCTCCAAGGCTGTGCTGTTCTGTTCTACTGTCCTTATCAGAGTAAAATGCTGCTCTGTTCTACTGTCCTTATCAATACTGCTTCTAACAATATTAATTCAAAGGATCAACATAATCTGAAAAAAAGGCTTAAAAGACTAGTTGAGAAACTGGAGTTTATTTTGGTTTTGGGTGAAATTTAAGTGGGTAACTGTGAGACATATGTTGGAGTGACCTGAGGAGAGTCCTTTATCTATTTTCATTAAGTAAATGTGCTGCATGTTAATGCAGCAGTTTCCTTCCACAAATAAGTTCATGTTTGAATTTTAAAACCGGGAAAGAATGTGTGTACTGTGAGTCCTTTGACTTCTTGGCCTCTCTAGTTCATAAGAGGTTAGAAATGCAGCCTTCTTACATCTTAGAGATTTCTGATAAAGTTGGATGTAGATGACTATTAGTGTTTGTGGGCTTCTGAAACTTTAGCATGAAAGCTCAAACCTTAAATGTCAAGCATGAGTAGATATGGCATCTAAAAGGTAAGAGGGTAGGGACATGGCTTGATTATGACCTTTCTTTTTCTATAGGTTTACGTATTTCAGTGATCATTACAGGATGAGAAAGCAGTGTAGACTGTTAAGTTGGTGCTTTTTGAGGTCTTGGAGTGTAATAGACATATTCTCCTCCACACCTTCTCTGAGAGGCTCATTTTCACAGCTTGATAGAAACATACCCAAAACAATGATTGATGTTCGTATTTTCAGAGCTGCCAAGTATTGTTCATATGCCTGCTTTGATACATGCATTTTTGATGGGTCTTTCATGGTTTCCTCTGTGTCAGAGAAGATATCAAGACAAAAAATGAGTGAGGCACTGTTCCATAAATTAGCAGTTTGCCTAGAGTTTGGGGTATTGTCCAGACTCATCTATACTGTTTTCCTTATCTAATATTAATAACCATTTCTGAGTCCCTGGTAAACATAATTGTATTTATGGTGGAGTATGTATTTCATCGGGAAAAATAAGTGCAAGGCTGCCCAAACAGACTATGGAAGAGAATCTTGGTCTCTGATAAAAATTGATCAGCAGTTCATTTACTTCACTGATTACTTCTCAAGGGAGGAAAGCTCTGTGTACTGGGACAACCTTCAGGGAGGGTTGCCTGTGTACTGGGATCTAATATCTCTAGCTGTTTGACAGAAGGGTGCACTGAGACCCAAGCCAGTTGGCTGACTTGACAACAGTAATAAAAATGTTGGGGTCCTGGCAGCAATTGCTGATGTTTCATGTGTTCTATACAGTTCAACAGTAACTGAAGTTACTGAGAAGTTTCAGAGACAGAGGGATGAAAATCTCAAGGATGTGTGTTTAAATTTAGTAGTGGCACTTGATAAAGGAGAAAAAGAAGTCATGTTTTTCTTCTTGGATAGTGTTAATGCTTATTTTTCATTAAATTTTTAGTGTTTTTATTTTCATTAGTAGAATGGTGTTAGGCAGTTGGTTAGAGGAAGTTCGAAGAACCTGAAGAAGAAGGAAGGTTTTGTCTCAGTCCTACAGAGCAAAACTACATGCCTAGGCTCCGAGAAGGTTGAAACACAGTTTGGCAAACTCACCTTTCTGAACAAGCAGCCCTATGTCCCAGGTGCGTAATCTTGGCACATCTAACAGATTAATCTCCAATCATCGCCATGCTGTTGTTTCAATCCAGATTAGCTCAATAGGAAATAGAGGATCGTTCTCACTGATGAATGCTTGGCAGCATCCTTTAGGTTAGTGATAGTTTGCAGGGTTTCAGTTCTTATTTTTAGGCTGCAAATTCATTAAACTTTCTTCACGCTGCTGGGAAAACCCAGAGCAAGGGCCAAGATGAGCCTAAGAAAATACTGAACTGTTCATGTTTTTCTGAAATTAAATCATGTTTGCTCCTACCATTTAAAGACTTTTGGGAGAATGGAATGTGTATGAGACCGTCTTTCTAGCTACTATACCACTTAATTTATTGCCTTGGCTAAATCAGTCCATGTATTTAAATTTTAAGTTTATAGCTATATTGAGCTTGTTAGCAAAATAATTATTTCATACAGATAATGCAAATTCCTTAATACTGTGTGTAGAGCCACCCAAAACTTAATAGCTATATCTGCTTTGGAAGTTTTGTGTTCTGTGTCTTTTGCCTCTTATTGCAGGAAGGATGACAAATTCTGTTGTCCTGAAAAATGAATCAACAACCAATTCAGAACTTTGAAATTTGCTTCAGACTTGTCCCAAGGTTGGGAACGTATAAATGCTTTTCTTCTATTACCCGGAGTCTCTGTATGCATGGATCCTAGCCAACAAGGCTTTTCATGTGATATTTTTTAAATTGAATTGATACAGCAAGTTCAGGGAATTTCCTCTCTATTTTAGTCAGGACTGTTCTCAGGAAATTCCCAACCTGATTTTTGCACAGTGTGGAGGATTACAGCTGAACACGTGGAAAATATTATCTTTTTTCTCTCTTATTTTGTTGCTTCAAAATTGTCAGTCTTGTTTCAGAACAGGGAAATTGAAAACTGACACTTGATTATTTCCCACATGGTTTTAATGACTGTCATGATTCTCCTGTTAATTAAAAGTGTTGTAGTGAAAGCTCCAAATATGACTCTATAATGAAGTCCTAAAAGATATCTACTTCTCAAGTTCGGCAGTGAAATACTACTTAAGATATATGTGAAATTATGTAGGTGAGAAAGTTTGACAGTGTTTTCATGCCCTGAACTGACACTGAGAATATGTCTGATAGAGCAAGAGCCTGCTGTTGTTTTTGCTTGGGTGTGAGGGTGATGCTAATTTTTTTCTTGGTTTGGGAGGTGGAGGAAAGGACAGGGAAAATCAAAGTGTAGGTGTATTTAAAAGTTAAAATGTGAAAAAGCCAGGGTTTTTTTTGTTTTGGTGGTTTCCATTGAAAAAAATCCAATATGATACATATATTTTTAGGTTTTACTCATGGTTTGAAACCCTGAAAGCTCAGAGCCCAGATGGTCAAATGCACTTTTTAAGCTGCTTTTTGGGCTTAGATGCAAAACCATGCAAGGCACATTGAGCTGGTAGCTTCAAAGAGGCAAAAGCATTTCCAGATCTGTGGTTGATAGGAGTCACTGTGAGGTGAATCTGACAGTGACTCTTGTGAAGGGAGATTCTCAGACCAGAAACCTGAAGTACAGCTGCCCTATTTCTGTATTCCTACGTACCAGACAAAGAGGGATGGAAAAAACACCTTTTGCTGTGGATGATGACGTTTTTTTAAAAAAAATCTAAGAAATGTGAGTAGTTTGGGTAAAATGATTGCCCATGGGCCACCACTTTCATTGCTGCAAGATAAAACCCAACTGTGAAAGGGATCAGCATTGTAAAATACAGCTTTTCTCACAGTAGCACTACAGAAATATTAGATAAGATTACTTAGGAGTGTTCTCTTGGGCAGAAGGACATGTAAATGTGGGACAGCACCCAGCGGAAAGATGTGGGCACACACTGATCCTGTGTTTGTGGGTGTGGGATGTAAATATATCTATATATATTTATATTACTATAAATATATATATAAATAGATCTCATATATATGTATATATATATATCCATTTGGCTTTGGCTTCTGAGACACAATCCTCCTCATCTCCTTGTCAGCCTCCTCCACTTTCCCTTCTCTTCCTTTGTTATTTAACTAAAGTCTAGAACAAAATGTCTGTAAAAATAAGCTCCCAACTAGAAAAAAGCTGTCAATTAATGCTTCTCATACCTCTCCCCTAGATCCCAAGCTGGGGGAGCCTTGTCTTGGCTCAGATTAGGTTTCTGTTCTGGACATTTGATAAATCCCTATCATGATGTTTGTTGTGGTGTGAACCCTTGCTATGGAAGAATGTGTTTAAATTTTTTCAAAGAACAGAGGGATGAATGGCCTTATTTTGTGTGAGAAGCAGAAAGTGGGCTTTGATGGAGTGGAGCTGCTGCAGGCAGGTCCTGCCAGAGGTGTTAGGGCCATTTGAGGGCTCCCAGCATGGGCACAGAGGCCTGCCTGCCTTGACAGTGTGGCCAGGGGCAAGCTTGGCTCCACACATCTGTGGCTGCATTTCAGTCTGCTTTGATAGCCACAGACTTTGACGGAACACTCAGCTCAAAGGGGGAAATTAGTGTCATGGGGGCTGTTTTCTTTATGGGAAAAGACTCGGTTGGATGGAGCAGCCAATAAAGATTTTAATGTATTTTCTCAGTGCATAACCCACATATTTGAGCTCCCTGGATGGGGTCTTTATTTCTGAGGTGAATGACTGAGGAGCATTCCAGGGGGTTGAGAAAGTGCAAGGTTTTCTGGAAGGTGAGATGTTTGATTTTTAAAATCTAATGTTAACTTTTTAGGATGTGACTGTGGCTGAGCGAATAAAAAGGCATTAGTTTTGCAGACAGGAAGATTTTCCCCTACCTGAGCTGTTGAGCCTATTGATACAGTACTCAGTTATAATGCTGTCAAGACACATCTACCATTGCAAACTTGTCTGCCATTACTTTGACCTTGATATTCAACTTTTTTTCCTATTATGTTGTTAATATTATTTTTATGGAGATAGACCGAAGCCTTTCTCTAGACCCCATCATAAGCATAACCTCCATCCCCTGCCAACCCCTGCTGTTCCCCACTGTGAGGAGCAGAGGTTCCACTGCTATTGCTAAGAGTGCAGGCTGATATTTGAATTCTACAGATATTACATATTCCCTTCTTATTATTGGAGAAACTGAAGTGTCACACTGTAAGACTATCTTGTAGTTTTTCTCTGCCTTCCCTATGTACTCACCATATTTGCTGCAAGTGATTTCTAAAATTTCTGGAACTGTAAATCTGTACCGAAGTCATTAGAACTGCTGTACCCTGGTACACTCAGCTGAGGAGTCTGAGGAGGTTCTCATGAAGTGGAAAAGGACAGTTTATTATGCAGGTTTCTGTGCCTATAGAGCTGTAGAATGTATCTTAGGTAAGGACTGAGAGTCTAGAATGGAGGTATGTCTGGTTAAGAATGCCAAGTGACCCAAATCACATTGGGTTGTCCCACCATCCTGAAAAGAATGGTGTAATAGCTCAGTCATGTGGTACCTCGACTGACTCCTGCTGCAAGGCAGGACTTGAGAGCACTGGTGATGGGCTTGTGCTGTGTGGAGCAGGCACACATCACTGAAGGGGGCTACTGGAGCTGTGAAAAGAGATTGCCTTCATTTTGGCTGATTTGTAGTGTGGGAGGGCAGCCATAGCTGGGACTTGTAGGCAGTTAGTTTGGGAGTCTCTTAGCTAAGATTACACAGTATTCAAGAGGCTATCCCAGATTTAAGTACAGTTTTGGAGTTTTTAGGATCCTGTTGGGGTTGGACACTGGTGCTGGGGTTTTGTTTTGTTTTTGAGGCTTTCTCAGGATAGACACTGCAGGTGTGTTGGATCTCTAAGTACATTAATAAACCTCAATCACCTTGAGGAGTCTTTTGGGCCTCACACCTGTGGGCCCAGCAACTCTTAGCTCAGCCCTGGAGTTTCACTCTTTTTCTGAGCTGTGGTGGAGAAGAAGGGCTGCTGATTTTTGGTTAGCTGCAGCAATGCCAGTGCTGCATAGCCATAGACTCCTCTGATCTGGACTTCAGCTTGTGGCCTTTGACTACCCGGCATGACTTCTGGCCCAGCTTCATCACCATGGCTGTGCCTGGCAATTGCAAGGCCTCGCCTTGGCTCTAAAAAATGGATTGACTTAACAATTTGTGTTTGGAACTGTCTTGTCATTATGATACTGCTTTTGCATCTGGACTCTTGATTGGATGTGGCTGCCATCTCCATGTTTGCGGTCCTTTTGTACCATGGGACAGGCCCTGGCCAGTAAGGCTCTGGTCTTGCTGGTCACGTTATTGCCCTCAGTTCCCATCCCTGGAGGAAAGGCTGTCTTGCAGTATTCTCTGACACTGAGTGAGAATCAACAGGAATCCTTGGTTTACTCTTAAAATTGTTATCTTTAGGATTTCCTGGGATAAGGTGGGAGTTATGATTCTTAGAAGGTAGGATTTAGGGTTGAGACCTATAAAGCTTTCCTGAGCCAAGGTAATGTGGTGAATCTGCAAGGTTTTGAAGCTGCAAATAGCATTACAGGCTGTTTTAATGCCCAGGCTAGAGTGAGGAACCGCTGTGGAGGACCTATCTGCTCCCTTCCCAAAAGGGAACAGGATGTTTGGAGACTTTGGTCTGAAGGGTTTCAGGGCAGAATCACTTGCGTGCACTTATTCACTGCATATTCTTAGGTTTGGGACCCCAGGACAAATCTTAAGGAAAATATTAGGAGTGTAGAAGCCCACAGCCAGACTACCTGCCACACAATTTGTTTTAATAATTTAAATTCCAGACTGGATTTAAGCTTGAGGCCAAGAATTAATGCTAGACTAGCCATGTCAATTATGCTCACATTTTCTATCCAGTGAAACTAAGGTGAGTTATCTTGACTCCTGAACTCTTTTCTTGCTGCTGTAGTTATCTACTAAGTAATGAAACTAGGGAACTGAAGTATAGCTTTTGTATGGCTACCATTTGCTATTTGACCACAAATTGCTTTTCTCAAACTTTTGTAAATTCCTTCTCACTTGGATAGCCAGCTAGAGGGATGGTAGATCCGTCACAGTTGTTTTTATGTTGCATCTTTGCCTTGTGACATGGAGATTATTGTGGACAGCTGTAAGTTACTGTCCATGTTATGTGTATATTTGTAAGAAATTAAAGTTCTAGTAAGGAACTGGTAATATTGCTGCTGTACTGCTATGGAGACCTGCTGTGTAAGAATCTGACTATAATAAACTGACTTACTTTATGGTACTGGATGGGGGCTAGAATTGAATTGGTAACTATGTGATAATAAACATAAGAATAACATAACTGGCTACTGAGTTGGATAGTCTAAAGACTAAATTTCTCATTTACTTGAGCATCCATCTTACTGTTTGAACTTACCTGGAGCAGAGGTGATCTATCTGTCTGACCTGGAGACAGTTGGGGATAGGAGGACAAGCAAGCTGGATTTGGCTTGTCCACAGCAGCTTCAACATTTTCCTTCCTTTCATCAGTGTGTTTGGCCCTCCTGCTGTTAGCGGTACTTGAACATCTATCTGTACATATGCAATCTCCTATGGAAACTATGGAGAAGATCTTATTTACTCTTATGGTGACGGAAAGCACATCAAATGTATCACTGGCCTTTGCTCATTTAATGGGAGGTAGCAGCCACTCTTTGTCCATTTCTTATGTACATTGGTAGATGAGAGGGCTTGGTTTCAGGAACAGAAACATGTTACCACAAATTTGTCCCTAGATCTCCCACCTACAAAGACAAGTGTAGATAGACTTGCTATAATGAATGAAATTAATATGGTGTGCATCTCCTAATTCTTGCTGATTTACAATTTTTCTTCCATACTATTATCTCTTTGTTTAATGGCACAGTAACTATATAACCTGTGTGACTCTGCTATTAGATATAATTATGGATGGGTGTTCATTGTCTTAAAAAAGTGCCATTGTCTAACTACGGATAGATAGTTCGTATACATAAATTCTCAGAGCACAGTTCAGTTCCTATAGGAATACTTGGTTTCTGTTCATCACTACCTATATTTCTTTAATAATTCTTCCCCTCCAGTCTATTGTGTGGTCTTTTCAGAGCTGAGGTGGGTCACAATCTTGGAGAAGCAGCAGCAAAATTTGTCCCATTCATTGTTTCCTTAGCGGGATTTGTAATATTTGAGGCTTCAAAGTCCAGTAGTCATGGGTAATGTTTGAATGGAAAGAAGACAAGGAGTTAGTTTCTTATGTTTTTTAGAAATGTTGACTCTCCGAATGGCCAATGTGAGCAGACTATGTGTTGCCTGAATACAAAATTCAGCAGTGAAATTCCCTTTTCAGAAAGGGAGAAAATGATTTGGTTGCTTTTTAATGCACAGAATAAGATAACAAAAATAGTTAATGGAGAAGGAGCCTACATTGTGTTTCCTCTTGGAAGATCACTCAAGATAAATACTATTCATTTGAAAATCCAGTTTTGAAAGAATTGCGGTGCACGAGAATGTGAGAAAGAATGTGCAGGAATCTGAAAATGAGATAGTCCTCAATTCCTGCAGAACTGGCTGAATAGGACTGATAACAGAAAGGAAGGGACTACCTACCTATATTGAATTGCCTGTGTGAAAAACTAAAGAAAGCAAGCTAGCTGTCCTTGATAGAATCAAGACTGACAGCTTGCAGAGACAGAATGATGTTTTTTGCTTAGTGTTTGTAGCTTAACAAAATTCAGTATATTTTTTAAAATTTCCCTGCATTTAAAGTTTAGTTTTACTTTTTTTAATGCTGTTCTGTTATTTCTGAAGGAAATGGAATTAATCAGTGAAAATCTTTAAAGTGGTGACAACTAGAGAAGATTTGCAGGAGTGCCTATAGAGCTGGAAGGACATCCCTGAGCACCTGCCTTCTTCCAGCCACTTGCAATTCAGTCATGGCTGAAGTTCAGGGGGTTTGGGATTTTGAACTTGATTTTTAAGTGTGGTGTTCTTGGGCCAGCAAAACGGACATGGAAATCTCCTGAGAATTATGTTGAAAGTTTCATGGGCAGATTCTCTGGAAAATGCCTTGTAAGAATGTGATCAAAAAGGAAAGAAGAGTGTCCAGATTCCTACTTTTCCATCACTATACTGAATTAAAATTTAATTTCCTAGTTTTAAGGTCTTGGTACAATTCTCAGGCTCTGAATGTGTCATGAGGTTGCAGAGAATGATGGTATAAGCAAGTAGGAAAAATTCTCAGGAAAAGAGACTTAGTGAAGTAGCTAGGGATAGATTTAGAAGTGAAAAAGGGAGAACATGGATGGACAGGGAAAGAAATTAAGTGATCAGGTGAGAGAATAAAAAAGACTTAGGAACAAGTGCAGGGAGAGACTACAGTATAATTTTGCAGTAAATAAAAGTCAGAATTAAGTAGGCCCAGAAGTAAAACAAAAGCAGGAATAGTTGTATATTTACTAACAGTAAAGCTGAATGATGTTATAATTGTGTACAGTTCTAGTTTGTTTCACATTAATTAGAAGAATGTTTTGGGATAAGGCTTGTCAGAATTATTCTGAACTAGTAGATAACTCTTGGCCCTGGATTATGGTTTAGCATACGAACAGGAGAGAAGGACTCTTGGTTCTGCTCCTTTAAGGAAAAGCCATTTGATGAGTTCAATGGGGACTCTGCATGTCACTGGCCTTTCTGGAGGTGGGAATGCAAAGTATGGGAAGATTAAAGACAGCTGTCAGAAGTAACTACCAACTTGCATCTTCATTGTGATGTGACCAGTGCAGATGTGTTTTTATATCTATATATCTATTTTATTTTTGTTAATGTGCAGGAACCGAGCAACCATGTTTCTGCTCTCAGTTGCTGGATTACATGGATAATTTAATACCTCTAAGCTTCAGGACTGAAGTGTTTCAAATCAGAAATACAATGTTAAGCAATTTTGATAACAGTAAAAATTTCAATATTGCACTTAGCTCTTTGCCTGTTGTCCTAACCAGCTATGGTAGAGTTTGGAGCTGAGCAGAGAAATCCCAGCTCCTTTTGCTTTGCTTTGGCTTCTACATGCATTTTGATCTGGTTGTATTATTGCAATAGAGAAGGTCTTGGGAGCAACAGATGTTGGGGGATGTTGATGGACTTTATATGTCTACAACCCTTCTTTAATTACCTTTGGACATGGAAAGTTGGTACAGTTCTTTGTGATAAAGTGCAGACAACCCTTTTCCCCTCCCCTATCTTGGCCCTTTCGGGATCAAACCCAAAAATTAATTGAATGGGACAGAATATAGTCATATTCTGGTCAAAAATAATAGCACTGTAAGCTAAGAAATATTTAGTTTCTGGTTACTTTGACCATTCCAATTGCCTTAACAACACAATGAGATGTGGCATATTTAACTTCACGTGCTTTCAAAAAACTTTGAGCCATGACCAGAAAATTTCATCAGGATTAACAACAAATAAAACAAAAAAATTACTAAGTTATTAGGTTCCTAGCAGCCCACAGTTTATGTAAAACCTAGGAAATGGAGGCTATATGTTCTGTGCCCAGATGGAAATAACTCTGTGCCAGAGGAAAACCATCTCTTTTGTGGAAACCCCCATCTCTTTGTCTTGGCTAAGTGAGGAAAAATGTGACTGCCTAAATCTGAGTGACTTTTGGATTTCATCCCATTGTGAAATTCTGCTGATTTGAGTTTAGAGCCTGAGAGCAGGACCTCCAGCCTTCCTGCCAGCTGGACCAGACCGAAAGCTTCATGTGCTGGCTGTTGTGTTGGAAGGGCAGTTACCACTGCAGAGAGGTAGAATGTATTACAAGAACAGCAGTCTAGACATTGTATCTCATAACTTGAACACAGAATTTGTGCTCTTGCACTAGTAAAACTGCCTTGCTCCCAATTCTATGTGAATTGTTTTAACCCTAGTCTGCCTTGATTTCATCAGCTGATATTTTCCCAGATCTTCTTTGGAGATGCTGACCTTACAAACACTACCTGAAAAGAACCTACAAAATGATGCTTGTCTGTGTTTGCAGCTTGGCTGAAGGGGCTGTTTTGAAAGAATGGGGCTGCCTGTCTCATGTGACCAGTGGTTGAACATAAAATTATTCCTTTTAGGTCAGCACTGCCAGCCTTCCCACTGCTGACCATTGTAGCAGAAAAAGCTGCTGTGAGGAAGCATATCCCACAATCTGAGCTTGCCTTCTGACTCCTCACTGTCAAAAGATGCTATTGTCAGCTGCCAAAGCATAGTTGGCTCCCTCTCTTTTTCTTTGATGGTTTTTGCTTAGTGTCAGTTCAGAAATTTATGACACGTGGAAAATATTTGGACAGCACAAAAGAGTGGATTTTATACCCCAATAAATAACACAGAACAGCCATTGTGTCATTTGTATGTGCGATCTTTTTGCATATTCAAAAGAAATTATTTTTTTCACAAAAGTTCTGTGACATACTAAATCCCATTTTTAGTGCAGTGATATTTAGAATTTTTTGTCCTCAGAAGCATTGTGCTTATTTTCAACTTTTTTTGAGGTCTTGAATTTTGTTCTGAAGTTTATAGGTTAAGTGTAACTAATCTGAATTTTTATTTAATTTTCTTTAGAAGTAAATATATTTAAATTTGCATAGTTTAAACCATAATGCAATGAAGTATTGTGAAGAATGAGGCAAGATTTGACTAACGCCATTTTGTTTTTTGTTAAAGTGAATGTTACTCAGTGCCCATTACCATCATTAAATTGGCTTTGGGATGGGCTCCTATTACACACAAAAAAGTCTTCAGTTACTGTACTTCACAGAATCACAAAATTGACTAGGTTGGAAAGGACCTTTGAGGTCATCAAGTCCAACCTTCTTCCTGTATCTGGATAATCTAACAGGCAAGATTAGCAAACAAATACCTATTCTGACCTGTTAGTGGTATGCAGTGGTCAGAGAGTTTTTTCCCACCTTAGCACTAAACAACAGCATATTACAGTCTGTGCTGCTATTCTCAGTGTTACAGATTTCTTATGCTTGTTGGTTCACTGATCTGGCACTTTCTATTATGCAACATTTTTATAGAAATATTTTACAAGCTGAGATGGTTTGAATTTTTGTTTGTCTTGGCCTGAAGACCATCTTAGGGTGTGCAAACAGCCCACTAAATGTTTTAAGCTAAGAATACTTGGCCATACAATATATAATCTCTGTAGTTTTCCAAATGCTATGTGAACACGATTTTGGTTGGTTTTGGGGTTTTTTTTGGTGTGTGGTTTTTTGTCTGTGGTGGTTTTTATTTTTTTTTTGTTTGGGTTTTTTTGTAATTTTTTTTGATAAGTGAAAACATTAGGGATAGGGTTAGACACTTTTAATTGCAAGACTTGTTACCAATCATGTTTTGAATTTGGGAGTTCCTTTCATAATCAGACAGTGCTTTTAGCAGACAAATTGCCTGCTTTTTTTTTTTCCTTCACAAATGAATGCTACCTCCAATTGAATTGATAAGGTATGAGGTGGGTGGAGAAAGGAAGGAATAACATTTGCTTCCCTTATTTGATCTGTTTCAGTGAATCAGATGTACTCCTGACACAAAGAAACTGTTAATGGTGAGAATGCTGATGTCAATGATCGCTAAGGTTGTTCTGCCTCGCACCCTTTGGCCTTTCTAGCCTGTGCCCACTGTGTTGGTTCTGTTGTGTCCCTCATGCTACTGCTGGCGCTAGAACAGGAGAATAAGAAACTCTTTTTTTTTTAAGATCCAGACATTTTAGATTAAATATTTTTTGGTATTGCAAGTCCAGCTCATGTTAAGATGAGAGCTCTGTGCTGCACTTAACCAGACTGAGAAAGATAATCCATAAGGAGCAAAAAGTGGGAATTAGAAAAAAACCTGACACCCACAGGAAGAATCTGGGGGTGGGGTGTATGATATTTGTTTGGGAGTGCTTCTCTTGTCTTTGCCTTTTTGATGGAAACCACACACATTTTTTCTTTTGGAATTGGTTAAGACATAAATCCATTTTTACTGGTGATGGACTAGTGAAGTTGCTGCTTTTTATGCTTGTCAATGAAAAAAGTGTAGAGAAACAGAAAAGAAGCCAGAATGGTATAGGCAGCTGGGTCTTGGTAATATGCTATTAAAGGTAATGCCATGCAATTTCCTATCCCCTTTGTTCACATTTTGTTGCTGCCACCTTTGCCACAAAGCCCATGACTAATAGAAATTGGTCCTTCTTTTGCTGATACATCATCTGCATTAATGCAGTTCCTGCCTCTGGTGAGATGCCAAGGCCTGACTTGCCAAGCCTCTGAGTGTGCAGATGTCTGGGACCAGCTTTTCCATAACCATTATGAGTTCAGCCTGCCTTCTTGGGCACGAGAAAATGGTCAAATCCTATGTTTGGGTAAATCACTTCATGGCTCTCCATTCCTTCAATAATTCATTTTGGAGTTACATAGTTTTTATTTTAAAATCCTCCAGCTATTTCCTTCTTTAACTAGGAAAACAGCTGCAGACCTTTCATGTAATCTGGTCATTGTATGAGCAAAAGCCGAATGAGATCTCTGTTTTATCTAGAACTATTTTTTCTCCATCACAAAAAATTTCCTTGTGCTATCAAAATCTCTTCTGACATCAGCTCTCTTTTAAATTTATTTTCATGCCTTTTTGGTATGCAGGCCAGTAATTGCATCTTCAGATCTAGACATACTTTAAAGATTTAGAATTTAAGGAAGTACAGGATTTGGGTCATACGTATGTTGCACATATACCCCTCATTATTTGAGAAGAACTGAAGAACTGGTGGATCAATAATTTGGAATAACTTTGGAAGCAAAATATTTTTCTTTCTCTTTCTCTATGCTAAAGTTACAAGAAATAGAAGAGAAGCAAAACGAGAGGGGAAAAAAAAGGGCAATATTCAGGCGAAGTATTCCATTCTGATACTCAAATATAATGCAACGGCAGTGGATTTAGGGGGTTATGACCACCATCTCTGTCTCCCTCCATTTACTGTCCATCTGACTTTCTTTAAATGAGTCATTCTTTATTGGAAATGGAGATTTTGCTCATCTTCAAGAAAAATATAATTATCCCACTTTATCCTGCCTAGGTCAAAGTAGGGGAGAAACTGTAAGGAGGGGATGTGTGCCAGTGTACCAAACCAATAAGTCCTATGAATTGTTCTCTTTATTTGTTCCTTCCTCCCTTGTATCCAAGCTTTCAGCTTCTTCTAGGAACATTTGCTTTGTGTGAATGAAATCAAGGTCATAATAGGAAAAAGTAACCACATATCTGATTTTTCTTGGTGTTATGGTGTGACTCATTGACTTAATTTGATCAGTGTATTGCTCAAGATGGTTCTCTATGCAGAAAGATTCCTCCCTTCCCTGTTTTGCTTGGGGGAAGACAGATGCTTCATACTGCTGTGGATGTAAACAGAGGACACATAGTAAGGCTGAGCTTACCATTCACCCGGTCATGCCTTGTCTGCATGTGGATTTGCTGATCCTGTCAGGCCCTCAGCAGTGGAATTTCCACTCTATTCTGCAGGATGATTTCCCATTATGATCGGTCTTTCTGTAGCAAAGGTATCCTTATTTTGAAAGTTTTTTTTTTTTCTCTGCCTACAGGAAAACTAGTTGTAAGGGACACAAAAGCCTCCCAATTTATTTAGCCTTGTTTTATGGAAGAGCTGGACACAACCTGTTTGTTTTGGCTTTGAAGGACACTGAATTTAGAATGGAAGTGTGAAGGTTTGGTTGTGATTGAGGGGCTCAAAAGAGGTAAATCTTTGTTTATCTGTGTAACAAAACAAAGTTAAAAAATGACTGCTGGTATTGAAAAATCTGTATGTTTGACACATAACTGAAAAATATATATAGCTTTAAAAAAATTCATCTGTAATATTAAGAAAATAGTCTGCAGACTCTTATATTTTCTTTTGAGGAACAAACTACATATATTTAAAGCCTCCATGAGGGTTTTTTTGTGCATGTCAGACATGATGACATGCAAACAAGATGTTTCAAATTACAAACTTTTAGAAGACTTTGAATGGCTTTCAAGTGTGCTCTCAAGAAATTTTACTTGTAGCCTTCCTTCTGACTCCTAGAAAATGAAATAAAATTAATATTATAGTACTATGGTTGGTTTCTTTTCTTTTGTAGCTCTACACTGGCTAAATTTAAAACTTTTCTGTGATCAAAGATTACTGTAGTATTACGCAGTTTGTATTTCGCCATTTTTCCTTAAAAAATATATTCAGAGGCATAGCGTTCTCTGTTTTTGCAGAGATCCTTTTTAAATAATTTCTGTTTGCTCTCATGTTTTATCTCCTTACCTCTTGTGGGCATTTAAACTGTAAACCTGGAGGTATTTTCCAGCTTTCAGGTCTGGATGTGAGCACAGGGTGTTTGCTGAATGTGTGCTGGGCTGAGGCCGGGGTGAGCAGCCTTCTCCATGTGTTTTGCTTTGCACCAAGCAAAAGTCATAGGTATATAGTGCTCCAGTGAGGGACTAGGGCTGTTTATGTGTACATATAATTGCATCGTAATTTCTTGATTAGTTCTCAATCATGGGTTTTCATCTATGCACTTGTGTAGAGAAAGGTGTGTGTATGTATCTATAAATACTCATCTATAGACTCATAGAATTGTTTATATTGTAAAAGACCTTTAAGATCATTGAATCCAACTGTTAAACTTTATGTGTATACATACACACAAAAGCTGATGCTTTTCCTTTGTTTTATTTCTCAAATCAAGTACGGCTTTTTAACAACACTGGATTGTCCACAAGGAGGGATGCTTAAAGCAACAGATAATAGAAAGGGTCAGGAGAAGAAAAAGGATAGCGGAAAAAGTCAAATGTGTGGAAAAAATATATATAATTTTTTCTCTATGACTTGAAAATAAATGGAAGCCAAATTCAAATGAGTCCTTTTGGGGCTTGGAATTACATGGGTATAGCCCTTCCAACATATTTTGGCTTATTGCTTGATTTCCATCCTTGGATCCCTGTTTCATAAAAATGCAACTATTACCTCATCTCTGGGCTGGCATTTTTAGTCATGTGCTATACAGTGTCAGTAGGTACAGTTCATACATTACAGAAATAGAGGGAAGACTGGAACAAGAAATGTGGTGGAGAACAAGTAGCTGAAAGTGTAAGTTAGTGGAAGAAGGGAGATTAATCTGCTCTGAAGATAGATGTCATCTTCCTTTCATACCCAGCCCTGGAGGTTAGTGGCATCCTGGGTATACAAGCTATATGATGTTGTCTCCTCCCCTCTCTTTTCCCCAGGGCTGGACTGAGGAAGGTATTTTGGGATGTTTTAGGCATATATATAAATCAAGTGAAATCTATTCTATGATTTTATTCATATTAAGTTAGCTCAGTGGCTTCTCATGAAGGCGAAAGATTTTTGTGCTCTGTATTTCCTGCTAGGTCCCTCTTCATCCCTCTCAGGAAGAGGCAGTGCTGAAGGTCCCCACAGTAATTCAGTGCTTCCCTTTCTCCCCGCTCCTCTCATGTTTTATTGGTAGCTACCTTAATGGAAGAGAACACAGACAGGTAGCAGCAAATCGTCAATTCAAAGCAGGCAGCAGAAGTCAATAAGGCAAGCAGGGAGTGAGATTGAGCAAGGCAGCTATAGATTTCTTTGCTTATTTCTTGTGAATTTTTCAGAACTCGTGTGAGTTACTCTCGTCAGATACTATTTTAAGCCAAGCAGAGATGAACACATTCCCATAGTGAATGAAAAAAACTGTCTATGTTCCTGCTTTTTCCCTTGATTTTTAGCAGATCCTTTAGTGATAAGGTATGAATGGGAGATGGCAGAGGTGGGAAAGATGATCTTTGCTCTTCCTGTAGTGAGGTGCTCCACTGAAAGACTGTAAAACATGGAAAGACAAACAGGCATCCTAAGCATGCATAAACTGGGGAAGAATATTTTATGTGTGCAACTGAAAGTTAGGTAGTGGTCGCAGAAATGCCTGGACAAGGAAGAATTAATCTGATCATCAGTAAGAATTTTCTGAATATTTATACTGATTGAATATGAATGCATATTGGAAAGGAATTGATAAAAGTTCAGTTACTTGATATCTTTGAAATCGAGCCTAGAGAAAAGCACTGGTTGGCAATTTATATCCCCCAATCCTGTCCTAGCCCTGACATGAGCTGTATTAACTTTATGGGCATTTTCTGTCCTTAACTCCTGGCTGTCTAGTACTGCTGCCTGTTTTAACTTTCTCAAGGTTACCTGAGAACTTGTTTTACGGAAAGTGTTTGATTTGAATCTGATTTGTTTCCGTTGTCTAGAAGCTTTGTTGATCTGTCTGGTCTAATTTGCTGTGTATTGGGGAGCAATTGTTTTTGTTAACTTGCTTTAGAGAAAATGAGCAGGAGATGAAGAGAATGTAAGGTTTTGTTTATTCTTTGTCAATGTTGAAATCTTGGAAATGAGAAGTCAGCCTTTTATGTCATACTTATAGGAGCAATAAGATAAGCTGGAGGCAGGGAAGGTCTGTTCAGCCATCCTCAGGGCAGGAAGCCCAAATGCTTTTTCTTGGACTACAGGGCCTGTAGGGGCAGGCAGTGCCAAAGAGCAGTAGGGTAACACAGTTGTGTGGGTGAATTGGCTCATTGCTTTGCTCCTGCCCAATTGGATTACCTGCTTACTCATCCGTTCTCCTGAACAGATGTCAGAGTAAGGAGGTGAGAGGAATTCATTAATACTGCAGGAGGTCAGTAAGCTTGCACAGTCGAAGCTGAAAGGAATAAGAGATCCTCTATGTGAGTACGTACAGGCACGTGCCAGTCTCTGCCCTGCCCTGGGCCCAGTGGAATTTGCTTTTAGAAGCAATTACAGCAAACCAGCTCTGTCCATGGATAGCACCGGCATTACTCTCGCCTCTGTTCTGGGTTCATGTGGCTGACAGCTTGCATTGCCCCAAGAGCTTGACAAGAGCACAGTGAACCAGAGGCAATGTGTATCCTGTAGGCGTCTCAAAGGTGCTTATTTTGGAGTTGCAAGACAAGCAGTTGCTTGTAGAGACCACAAGTGTTAATCCTCCCAGTGGGAAGGGAGGAAGCTGTATTCCTGTAGGGACTCAGATCTGCCACAGCTAATGCAAAGAGGCACCTGCTATAGGGAGGAACAGTCTTGCTCTGCTGCTCCATCTCTGAGCAGCCACGATGTGAAAGCTCTGTAGAGCTAGGCAAAATGTGAATTTTACAGAGACCTGGAGTGGAGGTTTGGAATGGAGTGTTCAACGCTGTGGCTACCTGAACCTGGTTCATTTTAACCACTCACAAGATGAATTGGGTTATCACCTGTCCGAGACCAAATGTGTTGCCTTTTCTTTTTTGTGTGTCTCCCAGTGGCATGGTCTCTGAGAAGAAGAGAGCATCATTAGTTCAGTCTTCTGAGATCTTTATGTGGTACTGCAAGTTTCTTATTTACAGTGGCAACAGAATGAAAAATTTGTTTTGACTGTTTTCCAAAGGATTTCAGCCCAGAAGTTTACAAGTGAGCCATCTCTTTCTGGAGGAAGAGATATGAATAGAGTGTATGTATTGCGCTCCTCCAGGAATTGGTTTCCCTTTGCCAGATCACCAGAGGAAATGGAACTGTTAGATACTGTGGGCAAAGAAGGGTACTGTCTGTTGGGACACCTTGAAGAAATTCTAAATACTTCAAAAAGATGTTTCAGTAGAATTGCTGAAGGCTTGGAAGGATATAATGAGATGTAATAATAGGAAACTGAGCACAGCAGTATACATTTAAATACTAAAAAGCCCTTTGTAAGCTGAGACCCTTTATGTTACTACGGAGCCAGGTGCTTAATCTACTTGAAACAGGGATGAAATAACTGGCAAAGCCAATGGGATTAGGCTGGAGGGGCTGGTACCGAGAATATCAGATAAATGGTCAAATAAGTATTCTCCAATTATTTGCTGGGGTCTAGGAGTTGTGTGAAGTGCTCCACCGAATTACTCAGAGCATTTTTATTTTACAATGTTGATTCCAGTGCTCAGGTATGACAGGGATACAAAGGCATGCTGCTGAGACTGTCAGTTGACTCGGTGAATGTGTATGTTTTTCAAGAAGCAAGGGTCAGATAGAGCAACAAACAGGGAATGAAACAGTTGTTGACTTGAATGCAGTATATACCACACTGATGCAACATTGCCCCTCCAGAGAACCAGCCCAGATGGGTTCAAAACAGATTTAGCTGAGGTGGAAGACCACAGCAGTGCCACAGTCTCTTTCTGGTCCCAGTTTGGTATCTCCACAAGATGTCACGCTGTGCCATGCAAAAATCCCATTCTTTTCAGAGATAATTTAGGGTTCTCTATTGTATTTTAGTGCTTGCAGTAGTAGGATACTACTTTCATGATAGCCAGCTAGAGAAATTTGCTATATGTTGAGAAATGAGGTGTTTAGACTCCTTTTGATGCATTAGTAGCTCAACAAGCCAAAACTTTCTTCAGGAGCTGTCAAAGGGGTAATTTTAGTCCCTCTTCTTCCCCCTTTCTGCAGTAACACTCATTTACCCTGTGTGTCAAATTCAAATAGCAGAGTAAGTCACACTCCAACTCTTGTAAATCACTACTTATAGATATTTTAGGTGACAATGTTATATTTTATTGATGAAATACCACTTGGCAGTACTTGTTAATGTATGTCCTTGGTTTTGGTTCCCATGATAAGCCTAGGACTGCTGTACAGTTGTGACCATCCTGTAGGTCCATGCTGGCCTTGTGTTTCCCAGAATGAGGAGTCATGCCAGTGCCATGCCTGAGAAGTAAACTCAAGATGGGAGCCTTTCATTACACTGCTTAGGGGACCAGATGGAGTGACTGATGAGAAGTTTAAATGGCAGAGTGTGTGCAGCTTGATTAAGCATTGACTGAGGGTGGGCATGTGAATTCTGCCAGGTAATTCAAGGGCGCTAATGCCAACCAACCTGTCATAGCTTTCAGGCAAGACTCCTTGTCAGGAAGCAGGGACAGTGCCTACTGGGAATTTGGGAAAGCAGATGTGCTGTTGTCTGTGTGCTGTGTAGGAGCACAACCTACCAGTTTGGAGCACCCCAGCAGATCTCCTGCCATTTGTGACAGAATGGGACGGAGCTTATCAACATAGCAGGTCTTCACTTTTAAAAAAAAATTAGTATTTCTTTTAATGCTCATGCTGTAGTGGCTATGCCATTATTATTGCTTGCCTGCTTTGCAAGGGCAAAAAGAGGCACTGCTGCTTTCTGTAAGGTTAAAGTGTTTTGCACATTTAAAAGCAGGGGTAGCTTTGTGGCTGCTTTCTATACACAAGATGCCCAGCAGTTTTCCTGTCTCTGGCAAAGTTTTTATGGACAGAGAGGACTTTTTCGAAGGAAAGAGGTGCTATATCCTGTGAGATAGAACAGTGTGAATGAGACCAGTAAAGAGAAAGAGGTGGTGGTAAGGGAGAAACCCAGCCCAAAGCAATTATTCTTCCATGCAGCAGTGCTTGTGTCGCAGTATTGATGATGGTTGGATTGCCCATATTTCTAAATGCTGACTTTGGGCTTTGAGTGTCATTCCCTTTTACGCAGTGTACCTTCTTTTCCTAGTGTTCAGTGCCCTTCAAACCAGAAGCTTGCAGAGTGGAGTGGCAGTGCTGAGGCTGGGCTCAGCCCTGGTGCATCTGAGTGAAGTGTGCAGTCCATCCTGCAGCGGGTGACGGGTCATTGCTCCATGTGGCAGCTGGATCTCACATACTTGGTTTTCTTAGGTGTCTTATAGCCTGCACAACAAACAGACTGTGTTGGAGAACAGAGCACCTTGTGTAGTATAAATATGAGTGACTCCTTTGATGGTTGCAAGCTGTGCCCAGGACCTGCCTCTTGCTTCCAGAAGGATTCTCCTAGGTCTTGTGCATCTCCTATGCAAGGGTGCATGCTGTGATGTACCCAGAATAAGAGGGTATTCCCTGTGAAAGAGCCATTTCTGAGAATCTGAAGTCAAGGACTAGGAGGGAAGAAAGCCCAGAAAAACTACCATATTTTGAGGTTCTCAAGGAGGAATTGGAAAGGAGGTTGCTATTGTACAGAATCATGGAGGGATAAAAATTCCTTCCACTGTATTTGAATTCCCTATGCTTCAGAGTTCTTTCTTGTGTTGAAATAAAGTGGATGCGATAATGCTATTTTCTTTTGTGTTTACTGGTTAGTAATTTATCAGTGCATCATAGCTATTAGATGAACCCACACTCACCAGTGGGGACCTGAGAATTCTCCACAGACCCCTGAGATGTTAAAAGAAGTAAGAAGTTACTTCTAGAGCTGAACTAGGGGAGTGCAGTCTCCGGAGTCTCCCAGTTTAACAGACATTACAAAGATCAACCATTGAACCAAATGATAAAATAGTGAAGTCTGATCCCTAGAGAACTTGTGTGCCTGGGAGCTTAGCCCCAGGAGCAATTTAATCTTTTACTGCTACATCAAGGAAGGAAATTAGAGGCTGGCACAAGGGAAAAATCAGCTCCAGGGAAGAAATCAATTTATTATTGAATAAATTAAAAGATTGCAGTACTCATTGCAACTATGCCTTAATGGACATACCACAATTGTTCTTAAGCATCTTTCATCTTGAAGGATCCTGAAGTACTTTCAGAATTGTGTAGACAGGAGAATTTATTTAGCTTGCAACTGGTGTTTGTTATTTAACAGCACACTAATTTAACTTATGTAGTTAAGTACAGGAATGAAGAAAAATTTCCCATCTGATTATAACTTCAAAGGAGATAATTACTGATGTTGGAAAGCAGCCAAGATATCTTAACTAACTTTGTTACTCATGAGATCTTTAAAAAACTCTTTGGGAAAGCCCTCACTTTTTGTGTGTTTCAGGTATGTCCTCTCTAGGGATGCTGCAGCCTCTAGTAATTGCAATCAACATAGCTTAAGGCTAGAGAACTGGTATAACATGTTGCCCTGTTTCTTACTGCAGCAGGGTATTTCCATGCAATATTAGATTATTGCAGATTCAGAGACCAATGCTTCCAGAAACTTTCAGTTCTTTTTGTGTCAATCTGAGCTCTGGAGGTTACTCATCCCAGCATAACATGAACATCTGTAGGTCTAGCCAATACTTCCAACACTCTTTTGAGAGGGAGTTGCGTGAAGCAAGATGCTTTCCAATTCTAAGTGTTACCTCATATTCCATTTACGTGTAACATGAATGGGAGAAATAATGTGTAAAACTTCTGTCAAAAAGGAAACCTTATATACCTTATATTCCATTTAAGAGTAACGTGAATGGGAGAAATAATGTGTCAAAATTCTGTCAAAAAGGAAACCCGGAATACCAGAAAGTGGCATTTTTTTGCGCACAAATCTGGCAAGTACAGTAGTTGGTAGACAGATCTGATGAGGGTGATCTTTGGATGCAGAGTTTCCTGCTCATCAGTTGTTTATGAGGATAGATTTGTTATTGATTTGGCATCACTTCAGAGCTGAAATTTACAGCTGAAGCTTGAGGGGAGAATGATTGGTCTATGGTTCCAAGGAGGGTCCCTATTTGAAGCCACTCTGTTCTCTCTGGCTTGTGTTAGGGATAAGAATAGCTTTCGCTAGACCAGGTTACCCAAAGACCCATACAACCTGTCCTTGAACCCTTCCAGGAATGGGGCATCCACAACTTCTCTGATCAACCTGTTCCTGTGCTTCACTACATTCCGAGTAAAGAATTTCCTCCTAATATCTCACCTAAATCCCTAAATCTCTCCTCTTTTAGTTTAAAACCATATCTGGTTGTCCTATCACTATATGCCAGTGTAAAATTTGCTCTCTCCTTTTTTTATAAGCCCCTTTTATGTACTGGAAGGCTCCCTGGAGACTTCTCTTCTCTAACCTGAAGGTGCTCTAGCCCTTAGATCATCTTTGTGGCCCTCTTGCAATTTCTCTAAGGGGTCCACATCATTCTTATGTTGGAGATTTCAGAGCTGGATGCAGTAGTGCACGCAGAGTCTCATCAGAGTGGAGCAAAGGGGCCTCCCTCAACTGGCCACGCTGCTTTCGATACAGCCCAGGATGGGGTTGTGTAGAGGGGTTGGAAAACAACCCAGCAGAAAAGGAGCTGGGGGTGCTGGTGGACAGCTGCCGAACATGAGCCAGGGTGTGGCCAAGAAGGCCAATGGCATCCTAGCCTGTAAAGAAATAGTGTGGCTACCAGGACTAGGACAGTGATTGCTTGTTTGGCACTGGTGAGGCTGCACCTTCCTGGACACCATGCTGGATACTGTACTGTGTCCAGTTCTGGATCTCTCAATTCAGGAAGGACATTGAGGTGCTGGGGTGAGTCCAGAGGTGGACAACAGACCTGATGGAGAGTCTAGAGGGTAAGTCCTACAAGCAGCAGCTGAGGAAGCTGGGATTGTTTAGCCTGGAGAAAAGGAGGCTCAGCAGGTGACCTTATCCCTCTCTCTACAGCTACTTGAAAGGAGGCTGTAGCCAGGTGGGAATCAGCCTCTTCTCTCAGGCAGCCAGCGACAGGACAATTGGACATAGTTTCTGGCCTGCCTTGCCTGATTTCCTACACATCAGGATGGAGAGCCCTTGTGCTCTAAGAAAGGTGGCCTGAAAGAGTTTCCAGCTCTGGTCATCTTCTGTTTACAAATATGTGGCAAGGTCTAATGAAATGTAGTATGGAGAGCAGTCTGAAAGGAAATAGGGGGGTCATGAAAGTGCAAATCATGGCTGTATTAACATACAATTCCTTGCATCTCATGTACCTATTCAAAGTACTCAATAAGCCTTATGATCTGTATAGAGAAATCTGTGTAATCAGTTGCATGCATGAGTTTCAGATTTTTAGATAAAGAAAAAAGTATAGTCCAATATAGTATATGTCCAATATAGTATATTGGACAATATATGGAAAAACCTGTTGTAGCTAAGCCTTTATTATTTGAACTGAAATATGATTACAAACCCAGAGTTTATTTAGGATTTTATAAATAGGCAATGGCTCTTCTGTGAGTTCTTCTAATCTGTTGGTTATGAGAAATATTATGTGTGAGCAAAAAATAACCTTGGTTTGGGATTTTTTTTGGTGTTAAAGCACTGAGACACAGCATTATTTGGATAAGCTCAAAGGATGGATGTCTTCTGTGTTGTTTACTATCTGCTCTGTGGCCATCTAAGCTGGCCATATTCTAAGATAACTTGTGACCAAAAAACCTCCATCTTACTTTCAACCCCAAATTGGGGAATGGATCTAAGGAGTTTGTAAATAAAGTTAGAAAAGCTCTTTGATTATTGCTTTGATTTGTTTCTAAAGGAAATTAATTTCTGAAAGCATTTGTTGAAGGTAGGGAATGTTACCAGTCATTTGCCATTTAGAGAAATAGGTTGGTTAGTCTCTCTGCTGTTGAAATTTTTCCACAGATGAGAAAGATCTTCTCCTCCTCCTTGAAAACAGCTATTTCAGCTGTAAAGAATCATGGTACTTTATTGCCAGGATGATATTTATTTTGCAGAAGGACTAAATCTAAGTAAGATAAAAAGTGAGAATATATGGAAAATAAACCCAACAATGTTGTGAAAGAAATAATATCTTAGCATTGAGATCAATGATGTGGTTGCAGAAAGAGTAATGATTTCAAAATCCTTTGCTTGGGTGTGATTAAAATGTTGGCAATAATTAACATTGTTTTGGTGCTCTTTTTGCCCCATTTTCATTTGTACGTTGATTTAGAGGAAACTTGGTTCACGCATTTTTAAGTTGCTTGTTCTCACTTCTGTTAAAAGTTTCAGAGATGTGAATAGGAAAGTCTCCCAAATCCACTTCTCTGCCCTTATCTCATGGGTTTTTGTAGGAGGAGGTGGATGTACTATATGACTGTTTCAGGCTGGGGCTTTTAAAACAGTGCAGGATTCATTGTTATCAAAGGTAACAGGAGCTCAAGACAACCTGACAAGCATGCTCTAGTGGCTACACACAGCAGTGGCATATATTCTGTAAATTCTGTAGGTACATGGATCCTGTTTTTGAGCTGTGCCTCATTTTTGCATTAAAAGAGCATCCAAAAATATTTTCACTCATTTTATACATAAAAAAATTCATGTTGGATGATTACTAAAAAGGAATCTTTCCCTAGAGAGCTTTAAGTGTATGAAAAAAAGAACTTATTTACACTAGCTATTATTTCATTTCTTCAGAGCATTTAGAGGTATTCTGCATCCATTCCTGTGTGAATGGAGTGAAATTATGCAGACAACTTGAAAGATTTTTTACCTTACCAGAATTTTTTTTCTCTTTAATAAACTTTTCCAAGGGAAAAGAGAGAAAACCCATTACTATTGCTTTCTAAAGTGAGCCTTGACAAGGCATTACTAGAGCAAATATTTGTGAGGAAGGAGTCCTCTGCTTGGAAACTAGAGCTCTGTAAGCTTTTCCATGGTTGTTTCTGCACCTTTTTGATCTAAATGCTTATTTGAAAGTCTGTCTTTCTCCTCTCTGTGTGTTATCTGGCAGCCTTACAGGATCCAGAACTATTCTTGTGAAGTGAAGTGACCCTTCCTTATCCTCACCACCCTGGCAGGCTTAAGCCTCACAAAAAATGCTTTCTAGCCTGCATCCTAGAAGAAATGGAAACATGAAAAGCAAGTGTCTGGCACTGTGACTTTGTCATCACCAGGACTTAGGGTTATGCCCAGCCAGAATTTAGGCAAATATCTTCAGCAGAAATGCTCCTTATGTATTGCTATGACCATAGTCTACTGGGAGTCTGGACCTTACCTTGTTGTTGATTTGGGTACAAAAGAGAATACTACATATGCTGGTGTCTTACAGCAACAGAGGCAGCAGGGCTTGATGCAGTTCAGTAAATGAGTCTCAGCTGCACTGGTAGTGTAGGATGTGGGGATATTTTTTTTTCCTGTTGTGCCAGGGATTTTTGTCTTCCAATATTAATCAGTGATATTCAAATTGAGTGTCAGTGTTGAGGCAGTGAGAGGCTGCTGTCCAGATGGGTGGTAGCAGTAGTAGCAGGAAAGGCAAAGAAAGAATCACTTTGGGTTTTTATTTTGTGTGGTTTTGAGAAAAGAGATTTTAAAAAAAAATTGATCCAGTAGATGTCATTGGGGTCCAAAGACTGGTGGGGTTTGTTCACATCTCTATAATGAGCTTGCAGTGCATCTTGAGACAAGCTTTTCCGACATCTTTATGTTTCTATATCACTTTCACTAGAATAGAGATAACGGTTGTGTAAGATGCTTAGCCATTCAGTTTTGCAATCACGTCACTGATTTTTCCCCCAGTGCAACTGCTAAAAGCATTAGACTTACGCTAGAATCAGACTGAAGTAATGCTCTGATGATTCAGGCCATTAAGGTTTTAACCTTTCTGTAAAAAAACTAAACAATGGTGATTATCTGGCGCTTGGATCTGGACATGGAATAAAATGCAAATGTAACATCCGGGCAGCACTGCTGAATGTTTCCTTCAGAAAAGGGGGTGTTGGAGGGGATGATGTAAGGATTGTGCTTGCGATTTAATTTGTAGCCTTGAATTATATGCCTCCCTGAACCCACATAGCAGAAACTTCCTAAAAACAGTAATCTGTTCATTGCTACTCCTGCTCAGTTTTGGCTTATGTTATTGCAGGCTTATGTAGCTTGGTGTACCAAATTGATTGTTTGGATTTTCTGAATGCTGTAAATGTCATGGCTTTATCACTGTCTAGGACACAGGTTTAGTGCTCTGTCCATGGTGATGCATTAGATACTTAATTACAGGTCTATACCCTTTACTTCCAGAAAAGCTGTGCTCAGTATGCTGAGAAGCATGTTTCCATGGGAAGATCGTCTGTGTGTCTTTGTTTAGGAGGGCAACAAATTGAATAGCACTTCCCTGTGTGCCCAGTAATGTAGTGGTTCAGTCTATGGCCATAAATTGTGTTTCAAATTAATTTATCTTAAAATGCTTTCTCTGAATAATGTTTTTGAGGGTATTTGGTCACAAGATTAAAAGGGGCACCCTTCAGATGCAGGAGGATGTTATCTCATTTGTGCACAGGCTTCAGGAGGTGGTGTGGCTCGGGAGATAAAGCTGTCAGCTATTCCCCAGGGAACATTGTTCAGTCTCCCTTGTTTCATCGTACTGGGGGTTAAGAGCCTGACAGTGAGGCACTAGGGGCTGGTGGAGGATGGCAGTGCTCTGTGGGCAGCAGGAGGAGGGCAAGGGGATGGGGCAGGAAGGGATCAGAAATCTGAACAAGCGAATGCAAGGAAGAGCTGTCGCAGCCTGAGAGGCCCCTGGCACTCTTTCCTAGTGCTGTTCCAGAAAGGGCTCATGTCTTGTTCATTACATAACGGCAGGTTCCCTCTGTTACACTGCTGGTGGTTTTGGTAAATCCCACAAAATGTAGGGTGTGCATCAATTAATGAATTAAAGCCTTTTGTGTTCGGGGCAGTGTAAATGCATGTGTAGGGTGTATCACTATTTGTTTTGGCACCCTTTCCACCTGCAGGAAGCTCAGTGTGGAAGGAGGGGGTTTCCTTTGAAACACCTATTACTTTGTAATCTGACTCTTGGGAACAGAAGTCCTCTAGTGGAGGCTCTCTGAAAAGCTGGGCTACGTGCATCAAGTCGTAAGTCTCTTACAGAGCTAAAAAAAGAAAACAAAAAAAAAGTAGTAGTGCTTCCTCTGATATGTGGGTGGCAGAAGCACGTACTTTTGGAGAATGTCCTGAATTCTCCTCCCTGCTGTTTCTGTGAAGTCTTAACTCACTATGTTATGTGGCGCTGAAACAGCCAGCAAGCCTCATGGTGCAATTGCGGTTGCTTTTTTTTTTTTTTTTAATTTAATGTCTACTTCCTTAGAAAAAGCTACAATATTTGCTGTCTCTAGAAACTCGTTTTGCTTTTACTCCATTGTGTTGAATTCTTTTTTTCCCCTACACTGCAGCAGGAAATAACCAGAGAACAGGCATTGCTGCTTGTGGGTGCTTTGCATGGGTGTCAGCACTGAGAAGTTAAAAGGGTTTCTAGTGCTTTGCAGTCAGCATGATCCTATAAAGGAGCTTTCCCGGACCAGTTGTCTAGAAAGGACAGGGAATGTCTTCCACCTTTGTGCAAATAGGCTTCTGACTGATAATTTTTCCATCTTTCTCTGGAGCAGTGCAGATTAGATTCAGCTAGAGATAGCCTGCAGGCTGCACCAAGCCTCTCAGCACTCCCATTGTTACTGCATTATCCCAGATGCCTGATTTCATATCCCCTTCACGATGTCAGGATTAAAGAAACGGCCAGATTCGGGGAGAGAAAATGCAATTTCTTCTGGTCAGATTGTCAGGCTTTGGTTCTTTTTTTTTTTTTTT
>VZRM01004267.1:1071417-1170378 GCA_013397955.1 Grantiella picta
CCTGAATCTCCATTTTTCTTTCATATTACAGTTATAAGCTTTAGGTTTTTGGAAGTGCTTTGCTGTAAGGTGTTGAAGGTGTTCTGTGGCCTGGGGTGCTTGGGCATGAGTGCAGTAGGTTTGCTGGGAAGCTTGAGCTATATACTTACTGAAATGTATGATTGGGTGTGATGCAGAACCTACTCAATGATCCAGGTGTTTCCAAATCTATGCTCCAGTATTCCTAAACCGAGAGGGGCATGTTTATCTTAAGATTAGCTTGTTTTAGAGTTACTAGTTCCAGGTTTGTCTCTTGTAATTTTTCAGTGTTTTGAATGAAGAAAAATGTTAGTTAAAAATTATTTCTGATGGAATGTACAATGGAAATAACCTTTTCCTTTTGCTGTATTCACAAGGGACTGGTATCTGAGCTAGTCCGAGATAATTCAAAGCCTAGGTTTACCTTCTACTTTCCATCTCTCTGATTTTCCCTGAAGTTACATTTCTCTGTGGCCTTTGTCTGAAATGGATGCTGGGGCTGGCACTGCATGTGACTTGGGTGTATATGCCTGGGCTTGGGGCATAGTGTGACATGCAGTAACAGCTTGTGGTGACAGGATATGTGGAGTCTAGCTTTGCTACTCCTGTGCTCCCATGTTGCTGACCTCTGATAATGATGCGGCCCCAGCCCTCTCTGCATGAAGAAATGCATTTTGTTTTCAATAGTCATCCTTCTGAAGTTTTTCTGAGAATTTGTATTAACTGTCAGGGATGATTTCTATACAATACTCTCCATGCTGTCAATGGCATACAATATTCAAAATCTAGTGTCCATTGCTTTTCAATGACAAGGTGCTAATGGGACAGGATCTCTGTAGGAGTGGAGAGCTGCAGGTACACTGATCAGGGCAGTACTGGTCACTGCAGGCTTGGGAAACAGCCTTGTAGACATGTGGGCATACATTGATGTTGAATGAAGGTGACAGTGGGACATAATTTTGTGGGATGCACCAGTGATGAATTTTGGGGTGATTCTTTGCCTCAAAAGACTGTATATTTCATGGCTGATGGCCTTGCTCAGGGGCCTTATGGCTTTGATGAGTTTTGTAGATGGCACTTTTCCTTAGACCTAGAGAGACAGGAGTGATGTAGACAGTAGGACTCAGCCTATGGAAACTTGTCACTGCCACAGTATCTGACTGGCATCATTAATTACAGGAAATTCAGGGTATTATGTGAGAGCTGGGAAATGTGAAGTGGGCCTGGCAGTTGAGTTCTTAAGCCCAGAAACCTCCACCTGAGAGCATGTGCCCATGTGCACATCACTCTTTCTGCTGCAGCTTTATGTAACACATTTGCAGGACTTCATTTTCCAGTAGATTGAAAGCAAAGCCAGTGTTGATTTTCTCCAAAAAGATCTATTTGAAAGTGCAATTGCCTGGAATTACATGGTGGCAGTGAGAGGCCAGACCTTGCTGTAAATAACTTTGTTCTCAGCCAAACACATTGAGATCTGCTGTCTACTGCTTTTTTCTGTTTAGATGATTTCACTTGAACGGAGGTGTGGTGTTTTGTTTGTTTTTTTTTTTTTGGGTTGGGTTTTTTTTTGGTTTTGGGTTTTGTTTTTTTTTGTGCTGTCTTTTTGTGGTTTATTTTAATGCTTTGTTTATTCTTGTCAGGAACTGATTCTCATTTTTGTGTCTTTCTTGCTCTTGCCAAATGATGTGATTGTGGTGGACAGGGAGGCTCTCCATTCACTGTAAAATTTCAGTGTTTTTATAGCACAAGGCTATATTAGGACTGATGTACCTTTGCCAGGGAATGTACCTGTGCTGGTGCTTTGTCTGGCACAACTGTGCCAGTGGGCAAGGACAGCACCTCATCTTTGGCTGTGATTAGTATCTGCACACCAGTGAGTGAAAGCATTGTAGCAATGTGTGCTTGTGTTATTAACAGTGAGCATAACCGTTCACACCATCAGTTTTTCAATTTAATCTGAGCTGTGAGATGGCTCTTCTATCTGGGTAACACAGCCCTAACAAATCTTTATACTAAAACTCATATTCCCTACTGAAGAACCAGCACCAGTAGTTGATGTGTCTCTGTCTTTGAAACCATTGGTCTCTGAGAGTGGATCTTCAACCTGCATCAAAGGCAGTCCTGTGTTCTCCCTGTTGTGGTGCCTGAAGGGAAGCAGAGCTGTTTCTACTGTATAGTAGAGCATGGTCAATTTTGGCTTTTAAAAATACTACTTTTGTGGGAAATGCAGTGTCTTGTAACTGAGACCTTTATCTGTAACCTGTGCTAGAAATCAGTATTGCAAGGAAAGAGGGGAATGAGTGTGTGAAGGAGGGGAAGTGGCACAGGTGGCACTGAGTATTGCTTTGCAGGGTAAGTGAAACATGACTCAATGGCTGTGTGTGGCAGTGAGGAGGCACTGCCTGTAGAGATGGGACAGAAATATTTGTGAAAGCAGTCCAAAGAGAGGAGAGTGGGAGGTTATTTGCAAGAGAGTATCCTGATATTGGTAAACTGAATTTTTAAGTATCTAATCATCTTGTTTCTCCCTTTAGCAATGGAGCATACCTTTTCTGGTTCAATGTTCTTTCTCCCTGGAAATATACACATCCATCATATCTCTTCATCTTCACTGTTTGCTATTTTTGGTTTGCTTTTTTTAAAGCAGTATCATTCTTAATGCTTATTAATTCCTTATTGCTGCGATTTCGTGATCTTTCCCAGTATTTTTCTTTCTTGTCCCCTAAGTTGTATCCAGAATTAAAGTGTTCAAGATGGGACTGGCCACAGATCGATACTGGGAAGGGCTTTTGTGTGCCATGGTCATTTATGTATGCATCACACATTGGCTTCTACTTTATTTCACTACAGGTTCCTCTTCACTTTGCTCCCTCCTAGACCTTGTGTTGCCTTTGAGTGTACGCTTTCCAAAGGAAAGAAAGCAAGTAGACTGTGAAACTGACACACAACCTCTGTGAAGTTCAGTGTTTGCATTCCTTGCTCACACAGAAATGCTGCTGGTCCTAGGCAAGTGGCATTGCCATCATCCTGTGCAGACATGGCTGGCTTACCTGAGTGTAGAAGGAAAGGTTCAAGCAATTCCCTGGTCTGCTCTGTATAAAAAAGTATCAGGGCACAGAGCCAACTAGACCTGGCTTCCTCAGGAAGGTAAATAATCTAGTTTCCAAAAATAGCAGGTTAAAAAGAGAAGAGATGCAGATGCAGGTGAGGTGGGAGGAGGCAGTGGTGTTTGCAGTATGTGAATAGCTCAATCTCCTCGTCAGCCTGTGCTGTGCTTGCACTTTTTACGTGAATCGACTTGATCTCCACCTGCTGCTTACTGGCCCTGAGAGCCCCAAAGGACCAGGGTTCAGTCAGAGGAATAAATAATGGAAAACTGTGTGATTTCTTGTCCTGGATAGTACCCCAGCCTCCTGAGCTTTGGTCCCTTGGGAACCCTTTGCCAGTGGTGCTTGGAAGTCTGGCAGTGACACCATCTGGCATCAGACAAAGCAAGGGTTGGCTTTGTAAACTTTTTTTTTTTTAACATGCAGTTTAATAAAATTTTCAAATAACCTGCAACAGAAAAAGCTTCCTCCTTGAGATCTTGCACAGTAAAAGGTGGACCCAGTTTTTCCTCTATGTCTGTGCATGGGATTTGAGGGACAAGCATGCAGATGGCTTTGCAGGTCCCTGTTAAAGCAGGCTGAAGACATCCTAGTCTGTACCGCAGCTGACAAGCACATGTGTTTAAGAATACTTTTAAGAATACTTTCTTTATTTTCCTTCCTGTTCCAATCCTTGTCTCTCTACAGCTTTTGTTGGGAATGGCATTATTACCAGCAACCTCCTGGGCTTTCTTTTGTGCAGTGGTATGGCAATTTTGCAGCTCTTGTGAACCTGAAAAGCCAGATGTGCTGGAGTAATCAGATTTCCCAGTTCTCCCTCCAGTGCTCAAGAAGACTAATGCCAAGTGTCCTGACAAGGCATTTTTGACACAGGACAACTGAGAGGATCTGGTTGTGTGGAGGGCCCATGGCACTGGGCTGCAAGGGAGGAATGTGCTGTGCAGTGGCATGTCACTCAATAGTGTGGTCCTTGCTTACATGGCAGTATTGTGGCCTTGCCTCTCCTTGCTGACCTCGTGTGCTGGCTTGCAGGTCTGTTGACCTAATCCAGAATGCATATTCTTACAGAAGGATCAAGTCAAGTGAAATAGAGTCTAGTTCAGTCAATTTTGTTGTTGTTCCTGGTTCCATCACTGAAAATTGTTTCAGAAAAGCTGCTTAGCTAAATATTTGAATGCCTGCTTTGATGATTTGAATTAACGTCTTTCCCCTCTCTATTAACCCCATCTGATAGAGCATAGTCCCATTCTTTCTCTGTTTCTTCCTGTTCACTTTCAGTAAGTACCTTAATCATGTGTCACTGACAAGCAACTAAGAGTAAATGTCAAAATGAAGCTCTTAGTTAGCACTCCAGAAAATACCAGCCATTAGATGTTTAAACTGTACTTCCTCATGTGCAAACTGGCTAAGTTTTGCCATTCTTATAGCTCACCTGCCTCCAGCTAAGCCAAGGGCAAAGAAATAGACTACACAGCATGGATTCTGGGAAGTGAAGTTGATTTTATTTTTTTTAAATCTCTCCTCCTTTATAATCTTCTGTGCTACTAATAACATGGGCTGATTTTTGGTTTTAATATCTGATTTCTATCTTGACTGCATTCCCTTAACCTTTCCTCAGAGATTTTATTTTCTAAACCTTTGATGGATTTTGCTGCCCTCCTGCTGATGTTTTTCATTTATTGGAGGAGAATAAAATAATAATTATAATAATAAAACCCACTGTTTCGCTGGAGGCAATTCACTGGTTGAGGTTTTCATGTGAATGCAGCCCTTTTAATCCTAGCAAACAGGATTCTCCTCCTAATCTCTAATCCCTGAGTACTTTAGCTATTAATCTTGAGAAGCGTTTTCCCCTCCCCATCTGAGATTAACCTGAGAGTGGTTACTCATGGTTACCGGCCTCTTTTTTCCTCTTGCTTTCCCATAAGGCTTGGAGACTAAGGGAGGTGAGTGACAAATTCTGGGCCTTTTATCGGTCTGCATTTAGTTTCTGGACCTTTGGACACACTTGTCGCTGTTGAACCGCTAGCAGAGGGAAAGAACCAGGCCGGATCACAGGTGGCACAAATCTGAATTTATTATTAATTTCTAGAGCTTATATAGACTTTCAAAGGTCATCCGGATTGGGCCAGTTCAAAGCCTCCCCCTAGGCCGATTGGCCAGGCTTGAACCGCCTACCTTTCCAGAGACCATTTCAATAACTTCCAAACTTTATCTTTATTTGTCAAAACACAGGAAGAAGAAGAGAAAATTCCCATGGGAAAGAGTCTGTGCTGCCACAGACTCTTTACTCTGGTTGGTTTGATGGATCTTTGTTCAGCAGGAAAAACATAGACAACACATCCTTGCTTGGCAGCTTCCACCCAATCACACACAAGGACATCTGAATCTGTTTTTCTTTCAGTAGAATAGGGAGAGACTTTATTTTGGCTTCATAAAAGAGAAATTAAAAAAAAAAAAGTAATTGCGTGAAACAAAGGAACACCCTTGAGGTGTTCATCTCATTTCAGTCCTTCTCGTTTAGACAACAGTTTTCTTCCCTTACATTATCAACTGTATCCTGGGCTGCATCAAAAGAAGTATGGCCAGCAGATTGAGGGAGATGATTCTCCCCCTCTACTCTGCTCTTGGACAGTCCTCCTGGAGTCCTGCATCCAGCTCTCTGGTCTCAGCATAGAAAGGATGTGGCCCTGTTGGAATGAGTCCAGAGGAGGGCCACAAAAATTATCAGAAAACTGGAGCACCTTTCCTGTGAGAAAAGGCTGAGAGAGCTGGGATTGTTCAGCCTGGAAAACAGAAGGATCCAGAGTGATCTTATAGCACTTTCCAGTACCTGAAGGGGACCTACAAGGAAAGTGGAGAGAAATTTTGCAAGGACATGTAGTGATAAGACGAGGGGGAATGGCTTTGAACTGAAAGAAGATAAGTTTACATTAGATATTAGGAAGAAATTCTTTATTTTAAGAGTGGTGAGACATTGGAATAGGTTGCCCAGAGAAGCTGAGAATGCCCCATCCTTGGAAGTGTTCAATATCAATTTAGCTGGAGGTCTGAGCAACCTGGTCTCATGGAAGGTGCCCCTATCCTTTGCATGGGGGTTAGAACTCGATGATCTTTAGGGCCCTTTCCAACCCAAACCATTCTATTATTTCCTTTTTAGGAGTTGTAATGTGAGATTTGGTTTCTGCTACCATTTTTTCCTTCTGAATGCGTCAAATTGTTCATTTATTTCCTGCATGTTATTTACAATCTTTGAGTGCTCTTTGCTGTTTTGCTTTGGAGCTAGCCTGTCAGTTTGGGATTCCTGTTGCAGTTCGTGACTCCTGTATTTCTAGTTTCTTGCATAGACGGGGTCATGCATACTGCTCCCAGATTTGTATATTTGGAGGTGTTGGATGGACTGCCCATTGCTTATCTACAGGTCTTTGTGCTGAACTGCATGTTATGGGTTGTATTCTTGTTATTGTGGATCCAGGAGTATTTGGTCTAGCATATCTCCTCCTCTATTCATACGTTCTGTCCACACCAGACTGTTCCTAACACAGTGTTTTGGGAAGAGCCATTTCTGAATATATCCTAACACTACTAAGTGTGAGCTCAAAGCTGCTCTTGGGACCAAACTTGCTTGCTCTGCGAGAAAGCAGTTTTGTGAGCAGACGTCCAGTGTGTCTCCCAAGAGCCTCCTAGGTGTCAGCATAGATGCAGACAGCTTTCATGAAGGCCATTGGCAGTTGTCAAGACAGCAGTCCTGTTGCTGGAGCGAGGGTGTGCTTGATTATGACTGCTGGTGGAGCTGCTGAAACAGCATGCCAAGCCCTAGGGGAGAGGGATGCAAGCCATTAACTGAGGACACTGTTCTGTAGTTCAACATTGATAAATATTGCCTGACTTTTTTTCAGCTTGCATTTTTTTTTCTGTACTGAGATTTATCAAATAATTTCTGGTTTTACTTTCTTTACCCATTAATTCACTGTGTAACGAAAGTCTTAGGTTCCTGAGTCCTAGTTTGCCCTTCTGATTAATATAGCTGCTAAACATAGAAGTTAGTACAGATGCTTCTGAAAGGTTTATGGGGAATTTCTGTTGCCATATGCTGCTCGGAGAGAAAAGGAAAGTCCCTGTTTTTTTCTAGCTGTACAGGAAAGCAAAGGGGAGAGTAAATGGAGAAAAAAGGGGCAACTTTTGAGGAAGAACCCTAGATTTGCCACCACGGGTAGCTGTGAAGTTTTGGGGAAAATTCAAGAGATTAGAAAATATGAGGCTTTTTCTTCACTACAGGGATGGAGCAAGGTTTTAACTCATTACAGTTCTGGTTTCGATAATTTTATTGAGAATCACTGAGAGAGGTAACTGTACATTTTCCCCAAGTTCTTGCATCCCTTCTTATCTCCTTGTTCCAGGTAAACATATCGAATTAGCTGCATAATTTAAAGCAAGAATTCAAGATTTTCCTCTACAGTACACATAGATCCAAAGTGTTTTACAAGGCATTTATGCAGGATTCATCTCTTCATACCTGAAAGAACATGTCACCACCAAGTGGAAAGAACACACTGTGCACTACAGCAGTATGGAGGAAAAAGAAGCTTTTGTTCATTGTAAATGCTTGAGGAACTTTGTGCTTAAACAGAAATGCAGAATCCACCTCATGTGACATCACAATGCTCTCTAGCAGTGTGGCAGTGGTTGGTGGTGACTTCTCAGGAGATGTGCTCTCTCTCCTGAGTCATCAGAGTCTTGTCCTGCTGATACATACACTATCTTTAGAGGCCTCCTGTTTGACTCACTGATTTGTTCCCCGAATAATTTTACTCTGTTAAAAGGTAGTGACAAAATATGCTTCCTCTATTATTAAGGATGCTTGTAATTTTTTTTTGGTGACTGGGGATGATGATGGAATCAATTCTAATATAAGCAAGCCGATTTGTTTCATGGTCATCTTCCTGAGGATGGACAGATTGTCATGTGAAGCTTTCTCCAATTCCATTGCTGCTTCTTTTCTCCTCTCTGGTGGTCTGGAAGAGGAAACTTCTCAATTTAGCATGTTCCTCACTGCCAGAATGTGTGCATGTGTTTCCTGGTGTGATAAGAATACAGAACCCTAGAAATCCTGTGTAACTGTCACAGAGATAGGTGAAGGTTGGAAAGGAATATGGGAAACCCTCTATAGGCTGCTTTATACTTCACTCTGTGGGAAGTCAGGCAGTTTCTTTTATCACCTGACACAACTTGTGCAGCCCAGTGCTGTCCAGTATGGCAGGGCACTGCAATAGAGCATGGAGGTGTCATCTGTGCTGGGGCAGGTGTGTGAGGTTAGAGCTGTAACTCGAGTTTGTTAGCAGGCAGAAGAGGAACAATGTGTTCTGCCCAAAGATGTAAAACTGCATTGAGTGAAAACTGAGTAGTTTCCTATTCCCTTTGCATTACTTTTAAATTGACTGTACTTTCTAGCTCTAAATGCCATTCCTGAAAAAATGAACTGCTGACTGTGGTGGGACTGTTTTCTGCTGTTTCTTGCCGCTGCCATGGAGTATCTCTGTCCAGCTGTGTTTCTTGAAAGGTCCTTTGGTCATGAAGCAGCACTAGCAATAATAGTACAGGGATATGACTTAAGAAAAATGCTGTTTCTTGTCATTAGTCTTGGCATCAGACACACTCAGATTGCTTCCTCTCTCTCTCCTTATCTTTTGCATTGGCTTTTCCCTTTCATGCTGTTGTTCTAAATAATATGAGGGTACTTTTGGCACATGTGTGTGACAATGTATTTGAAGATGTTAGGTATGCAATATCCCATACACATAATTTTGATGTGTATGTGTGTGTGTATACACACACACACGCATATGCATATATATGTGTGTGTGTGTGTGTGTGTGTGTGTGTGTGTGTGTGCATATACACATATATGTATAGCAGCACAGCTATACTTGCCTGCATTATGCATGAATATATTGATGGGGGAATATCTTAGGCTTGGGAGAGAAGCAGGAGCACTTCAATATCATAAAAGATACAAAGGTAGCTTGGCTGCCCCTGCTTGCAGCTGGGAGCTGAGGTAGGTCTCAATGACAGGGACTCGTGGGGCTTCCTCAGCGTTACCTTCACCCAGAGGTCAGGCATTATAAACTCTTGCTTTTCCAGATTTCAGGTGACAGTCATCCACGTGAACAGCAATTCTGAAAGTTTTATTTTTCTTTGTTTTCTCTCCAGTCTCAGTTGTCTTTGGCAGGCAGGTGCAGGTAGTTCACCTTTATGACCGTGTGGGACCAAGTAGAATGTAGCAGGGGCTGTGTGAGACACTCCAGTGAGCTGTCAGTGTTTAGTAGTGATTACCTTTTTTTGAAGACCCTTTATCTGCTGGTGATTTTAATTTTTTCCCTCTTATTGTTTTGCTTCTTATTGATTTAAAGAGGAAAAAAGAGCTAAAGCCTTGTTTGATAATAGAATATTGATGAGAAGCTGGGGAAAGAGAGTGAGATGGTGGAAGTCTTTGTTCCTGTTCGACAAAAGATGGAGAATACAGGAGAAGAAATGTAAATGTCTATGGGGAGGAGGGAGAGGGGAGAGAAGAAAGAGTTATTTAAAATCACAGCTAGGAAATCACTCTTCCCGTCTACATGGCCACAGAGAGATCAATTTTCAATTTTGGTTTCCCTGCCTTTTGTGATTTGAGACAATTGCATGCCAATGGAGACGGGGGATCTGGCTGAAGTGTTTGTTTAAAACAAATCGTTGGTAGGTATTTTTTTCAGATGAACCGCTTTCTGGATCAATTTAGCATGCTGCAAGGTGAAAGAGGAGAGAACCACAAGGCCCTGCTCTCTCAAGTGAGCATTTACACCAGTGCAACTCTGACTGTGTCTGTGGTTTTACTTCTCAGCTCAGTGAGGTGCAAGGAGCAAATCGAGCAGGCCCTTGTTTCATATATCCATGAATTGCCACATGAAGTATTGAGTATGAAAGAACAAATGCACCAGAGGCAATTGAATGGCTTGATTTTAAGCAGTGTCAGTAATTCATCTCTCAGTAAGGTCTTGGGTTAACAATAGACCACCTCTTTTCTCTGTAGATTAGTGTATGGCAATATAGGATCAACTGCTATTGATAATCAAACCTGTAGACCAAAGACTCCACTGTGTGAATCAGTGTCATTCATTTCATTGAGCACATCCAGATGAAGACTCGGCTCAGAAAATGTAAATCATTGCTTGACACAAATGCTATTATCTTTGCTCTTTCTTCAAACCAATGATAGGTTTGAAAAGCACAAAAAAGGTCCCTTTCCCACCCTTATCAATTTCTACAGAAAGTTTTCTAATAAAAATTGAACTAATTGTGTTGAAATTTGGAAAATGAGGGATAGCTATGTGTCTTGACAAATGAAATATTTTTTGTTTTAAATTTTTTTTTTACCTGATACAAATCTAAAACAACATGAAAAAACTTGGAAAAATTGCAGTTTGCTCAGCAGAATGTGGAGAAGTGGATTAAAAGGAGGCTGAGTTTACAACACAAAATTATATATTCTAATAATGTATTGTTTTCAGCACCTTTAATGAATGCTCTTCTAGAAACTAGATGGTTGGGTGGAGCTGTTTTGTAATAAAATGACTGGACATTTTTAGGTCAATATTAAATTTTTTTCATGTGTAGTCTGGGTACGTAGTTCCTCTTAGTAGTTATGATAATTGCCAGCACAAGTCACTTCTGAGATATTCAGCTGTCTTTTGCACACAGAGCTGTAATAATTTTTCAGGGGCAGCCTAGAAAAATTTTCATCTAATTTCAGGCACGAAAGTCAGACTTGTACTCTATATTGCTATTGGTTTATGTAATCGTGTTTTTTGAGACAAATTTAAGCAAGAAGGACAAAAAACTACCTCATGATAATGTTTTTATAAATCAGTCGCTTCAGCTTATTCATCTTTTGTATTGCTCATTCTAAACCCTTGCTTTTGACGTCACATTATCTAATTGGCACACACTTAATGATTGCATTGCGTGAGTGTGAAACTCGTGACTGTGTATGGAGAGCTGTCTGTGTCCTGAAGGGCTGCTGTATTTGTGGCCACAGAGCAGGACTGAGTCGAGCCAGTGTGAGACTCCATGGGGCAGGGCTGCTAGGAGACAGCACAGCAGCTCTGTGCCCCCTGGCAGTGCCTGGCTTGCCCACTGCTGGGGCAAAATTCGGTGTGTATTTGGAAACTAAGTGACCAAGACTGCCACAACCGCGTGGCCCCTGCTAGCAGTTGTGTGCTCCTCAGCATCTGCTCCAGTGAGCTTGGCAGCCATGAGAGCAGCAGGCTGCTTTAGTAGGGCTTGTCCCTGCCTCTTCATTTTTTCTCTTCTCCTCATGGGCAGGAACTGCTCAACTTCTTTGATTTTCTACTTTCTCTGTAGTGGGAGAAAGACTTATGTTGGAACCTGTGACTCACTGGGTCTCAGAGAGACTGGTCAGTCTTTTTGCGCTTATTGTAAGAAACAGCCCACGTTGCTCCTAAAACATTTGAGAGGCTAAAGCTGTACAGAGAAAAGACCATCTTTTTGTTCCACTTTGTTTGGTGCGTAGCCTGACAGGATACAGGCCTAAAAGTGTGATAAATGACATGTTTCCCTCATCCTTTTGTTTTTAATGTCCAGGAGATGTTGGTGAATTCTTGATGAAAATTTATTTAGCATTTGCCATGGGCCAAGTACAGGTTCTGCAAATCCAATTATTTGCATCTCTGTCAACATATGTCAGTCTTTATTATAACTCCTCTTGATGTTTTGAGTTCAATGGTATGTGTGTTTCTGCCAGTGCAAGAAAACCCTGAGCATTTCCTTTCTGTCCTAGTGTGAGGGGCTCACAGAGCTCTGCTGATGCTTGTCAGTGCTATGCAATAGCGAAAAGAGAAAGAAATACAATTTTATGTCAGTTCTACAGCTAATGTCTGTTATAGACAGCCAACAGAAAGTGGAGAAACAGATTTTGGGGATTTGATAATAGACAGGATAGTAAGAAACTTCTAAAGGTGCTAGGAGTAAAATCTTATTTCTATTGATCTCAATAATAAAAAATTATCTGAATTCACTAGTTTTGGGATTTTACCCAGCCAGTATGAGAGGACATAGGCAGAGCACTTGAGACTTGCATTTCCAAGTTCACTTTTTTGACAAGTTAGTGATAAGCGCAAAGGGAATTCACCATTTCAAAGTGATGCAGGGAGGATCTGTAGTTCTTTTAAGGCCACCTTTCTGTTATATGTAATGACTTGGCCAAAAATGTTAAAATACCTGCAGCTGGTTTCACTGCTTTGGTGTCTTAACCTTCAGCTGTCTCTGAGTTGCTTTTGGCTGTGTGCCTTCTCCCCAGCTGACGAGGGTGTTCTTGTCTGATTAGTAGAAAAGGTGTTCGACATGGTTGAATTACTCCTTGTTTGAGACTGCCCTTTGTCCATGATAATTTGCAAGCTCTGACTGCCCCTGTTCGTTTGTTTCTCTCCCATTTTCTTACATTTTCATCTCTTTCTTGTGTTAATTTCCTTAGGATAAAGTGATTCCAGTGCTGAATTTGAGAACAAAATTTTGCCAGGAGAGCTGCTCAACTAGTTGAAACTGTGCTGGCTATGAACTTAGCCAGTATATGGTTTGCTGTGGAACTTTTCAGATACTAGTGCTGAGAAGCAATGCATTTTTGTTTAGCAGCTGGATAGGGAACCTCTAAGAAGAGATGGTGGTGATTCAGGAGACTGGTTTGAGTTACTCCATAAATTTGCAAGAAGTCTGGGATAGTTTTGGGAATTAATAACTCCGGACCTGTTCTGCTGTGTGTGAGAAATCACTAAGGTTTAGATTATAGCTCACACCTTGTGAGCTCCAGAACATTCTTTTGAAGTTGATGAAGTGATGAAATGTGGAAGTTTCACTGGTGTATTATATTGCACTTGAGACAGCATGGACCATAAAAATGCAGCTAAGACCAAGATCATGTATCCCAGCGCTGCTTCTACTATTGGTTTGGAGCAATGAGTGGGTCACTTTGGGCAGTTTCCAGTAGCAGTCACTGATTCTGTTTGGCCTTGTTTAATGCCCTTCAGCTTAAGACATCCTTGATTCTGTTCCCTGCACACCTCTCCCTCTCCCCTCCCCAGTGTATTGAGCACCAGCAGTTGTCATTAAAGCCAAGACAGAGCACAAGGAATTGGCATCAGAAATTGCCTGAGAGAGAGTAAGAATATATCTGACAACAGTAGGTATGCTATATGGAGAAGCTGTGTAAGCTATTTGCAAGGGAGGTAATTGTAAGAGTAAATCTATGAGTAGAGGAGGTAATCACATTGCCAATGAGTTTTATCATTATTCCAGTTGATTACTGCCCATAATGAGGATGAAATAATGAAGGGAAAACAAGCCACTGTACAGAAAATGCATCAGTCTGGTATGCACTGTTCTCTCTGTGTATTTCTGAAGCGTCCTGCTTTATATTTTGATTACATCGTCTTTGGAACAAGAACTCTCTTTATATATTGCTTGTGCAATGCCTGGCTTATACCTGTGCATCTTGGTAATGTCAAAAATAGGAAAGGTGTCTCATTGTGCCCTACCACCACAGCCACAGCCACATGTGTACTGCCAGTACAGTGAGCTTAGTTCTTTCTTTCTTAATGGGATAAAGGCTCTGGGAGGAGGAAGACCTGAGCTAACAGGACCCTTTCTTATGATACTGTTTCTTTAGGGATATGAGGCATTTGAGTGAGATATTTAGCATGTGGTTGGTCTGCCATTCCCCTGTTTCATTCTCATTGTCAGCACATGCTGGCTGAGAGCCTGGCTGTTCCTCTGACTTTATTTTTTTCTCCTTGCTGAGCTTACTCATTCCATTGGTCCTATTTTAAGGAAGTAGTGGCTTGCAGGGAACATCAGTCCCTTATTCAGAGGCTTTTGCAGTCCCAGTGACAGCTCCAAGTGGGCAGGCAGAGGGAAGGATTCTCTGCTATGACCTTCAAAATGGCTGACTGCAGTGGGTATGACCTATTTCTCCTCTTCCAGTGTCCATTTGCCTCCCTTCCATGATCTTCCTTAACCTACTGAGGCTTGAGAGTTGAGAGCTGAGACTGCTCCTCGCTGTGGGAGTCTCAGGAGAGCAGCACTGAGGTGGAACTGCTGAGCCTGAGCTGGGAGGAAAATGAAGACAGGGAGTGGAGTCGCAGCCTACAACGCAGGCACGACTGCTGCTGTTCGCTTGCTGGAAAGTAAATAAAGGAGAAAAACAAGGGCAATTGCTTTATGAGAGGAGATGAGAGCAAGCGGGACAGATGGAAAAAATATAGAATGGGCAGAGAAGGTGAAATTGAGATAGGGTAGGAAGGCAGAGAAACGGTGTAGAAAATAGGAATGAAAGGGACCATCACCTCGTTTTTGGGAGACAAGGACCAAGGAAATTTTCAAAAGCTTTTGCAATAGCTGTCAAATGTGCTGTTGTCCCATTTATCCAGTAGCCATTTTCCTCTCCTGTATTGCAAAGCTGCCCTTTTGATCCTGCATACCTGGGATAAATCCACACTATCAGCTGCTTAAGAAGTCTTAACAACATGATCTGCTTTTACAGTATAGTAGCTTCTGTAGAAAACTTAACAACTGAGAGAAGATCCAGTTACGGGAGTCCATGACTGATGCTCTGATTTGATTAAGTGGGAAAAGTGTGGCAATTTTGCGTCATCATGGTTCATCCTTTTTTTGATGGGTATATTTCTGGGAGGGGTCAGAGAATTCTATCTTAAGCCAGCTCCTGCCTTTAGTCTTTGTATTCTAACCATTTGCTCTACAGACAAGAAGTACATTTTCCATAGTACTGGACTGTGGAGCTAAGAAATAGTCAGTGAAAAGCATTTTCATCTTCTGCATCTTGTTGCAGAAAAAGGGCAGATCGGTGCACATGGGTCAGCTATTTTGTGCGATGGCCCCAAGAAAATGGGCATAAATTTTCTAAACTATCACGTGCTAGACAACTGGCTTTGTATTTCTATGCGTATGCCTCAGCTGGACATGTTTAACCTTTATGTGCCTTTTTCGGATGAACAGCTACTTATGTTCTGATTCTCACTTCCCTACTGCTGCACTTGTGAGAAGAAGGATTATCATATCTTAAGCTGTTGACTGATGAATTCTATTACTTCATAAATATGAATTGGAGAATAAGTTCACACGTACAATGTCATTTCTGCAGGTTAGATCCCATAGACAGTGTTGTGTTAATTCAAAGTGTTGGACAGAGTGCAGCAAATTGTAGGAGTGTCAAGAAAATGGATGTTTTTGGTAAATTAGTCATTAATGAGGACTTCAGCACTCTTGAACTTTGTTCCCAGTTTCTCCACAGACTTGCTGTCAGATCTCAGACTAGAAGTAGTAAGTGACTTTGGCTATTAAGTTTGGGCTTGATCTTTGTTCTCTGCATGGCTTTAATTCTTCTTTTTAATATGTTGAGAATGCTGTGAAAACTGAGTTCCAGCTGTCTTATATTGGACAACTCTAAAAGAAAGCATCTAAAGTAAGCAAAAATTGATTGAAGGCACTCTGTATTTGGCTTTCTTATTTGTTTGGTGATAGGAATGACTCTTCAGCTGAATTAATTGTTTTTCAGATGTTTTAGGAAGAGTAGGTAGATTGGCATAGACATACCTATTGTTATGACTGGGCACATTGTTTAATGTGAGACAAAATCTGGATGTAGCTCGTGGATGGCAGAATAGGCTTTACTCTCGAAAGATAGCAGTGACACTTCAAAATGTCATCAAAGAGTGAAAAAGGTATAAATCTGCTGTTATATAAAGGTTGAGCAAGTGAAAAATAGCACGTATAAAAAAAATTTCAAGCAGTACCATGTCTTCCCCAAACAGAAAGGGGCATATACAAACTAGTGCCTGATAGTGGAGACTAGATTTGGTTCCTGTTTTCTCTGTTGATATGGTGAATTTGGAACTGAGGACCCTTCTTTCTGTGCATGTCTCTTTTCTCACTCATTTGGAATGGCGAAAGAAAGTACATGTCAATAAGTCTGTGTTTCTTTGTTTTCTGTGATAATTGCAAATTAAAGTATTTATTAATTTTTTGGTTAGGTGTTTCATCATGACAAGGTATAATTGTATCTTCTTGGGACCTTTCAGGACCATATTTTCTAGCTGTGTGATTCTAAGTAGACCAAATGTGCTTGATGGCATAGTGAAAATTGGGTTAACAGTTTTCAAAATATATGTGGAGTTTTTTGTCTTTTGTTTCTTGTCAAATTTTTATTATATACAAGTTGCACTTTGGCTTTTTTGTGAAGATGAACTTTCATTAGGTAATGGTGACTTCATTACCTAATGCTCTGAGGTAGCCTTGTCTGGATTTCAGCTGCAGACTTGTGTTATCTTCTGTCAGCATCACATGGTTACTTCTCTGATCTATCTCAATACTGAGACATACTGGAGAATTAAAAATACAGTCACCAAATTTAATAAAAGAATACTGACTTAGCAAACAGACCATAAATAATACAGGCATAGAATAATAACAGAGTAGCAGGCTGCAGAAGGCATGAGAATAAGTGAGCGAAAAGTGGATTTCAGAGAAAAAATACTCTTCTTCCTAATAAAGGAGTATTTTAAAGTGGGATCAATTACCTGGTATTTCCTTTTATCTTCCTTTTTTAAATTTTAATTTTAAATTTACTGGCACTACTGCTGTGGGTTAAACTGTGAGTGAGTAAGGGGGAGCAGGAGGGTATAGTCTGTGCTTCTCTTGAGTGACTTGCTAAGCCTCTTAAAGCATTTATTCCTTTCCTCATGACCATTAATGGATTCACTGTTTTGACAGGGAGATGGGTGCCCAGACATTTCTCTAGCCAGTTATTCCTTTTTCATCTGGAAGAAAGCATTTTATTAAAAAACATTTTCTGGTATACAGGGAAGCCTGGGAGAAGCAACAGACCTGAGTGTGGGCAGGGGGTGCAAAGTGAAGAGTGGAGGGTGAGAAAGGCATTGTGACTTAGCAGATGCACCAATTAGATTTTCTTTGCTAAGAAGAAAGGCAAGCTCTGGTAGCTGCCCCGTATTTTTACGAGAATGGACTTTTTTTCATGACTTGCTTGTCAGATAAAATGAAAGTGTATGTGTATGTGGGGATAGGCTGAAATTAATTACTGTCAGTAAATGAAGCATATGGAAGCTTGTCTTCATGTTACAGTGGCTGTGAATTAGTGCAGAAAACACAGTAGAAAAGCAAACAGTGGAACACTGTATTTGGATCAGACCTAGCTGTGTACTGGCTTGTTAGTGCTCCCTCACACTCAAACCTACTTTCTTGGGTATATGGAAGGTTTCTTAATTACATTTTTATTTCTTCTACGCTCCCCTTGGGATTTATAAGATAGGGCATTGCAGTCCAGATCATCATTGCTGTTTCCGCAGACAGTTTCCCAGCTGGGTGGGAGATGCCCCAACATAAATGGCTTGATAGAGAATTTGAGGTACATGCTCAGTTTCACAGCTGTGCAGAGAATAAAAATTCCCAGGAATGCTGATGATTATTATTGTAACATACACTTACTGAAACCTTCTGTCTCAAAACCCTCTGTCTCAAAACGGAGCAGGAATTAAACACAGAACAATAAAAGCTTAGCTTCCTCCTGTTGGAGCCAATGTATGAGCTGCTGCTGATTTCAAGGAAGTAGAAGGGGTGCTGATGGGGTAAAAATTATTAGAGTTAATTTCTGAGAGCTGCTTGGCAGCTATGGGCTACCTGAAATCCTTGTCTACTTTAATGTAAGTCGTATAGTCTTAGAAAAACTGCAGGCTTGAATGTTGCACCTGGAGCAACTGTTTGTCCCAGTTAGGGAGATGCTTAACTTATGTAAGCCTGCCGAGATTTTGAGTAAACAGTATGCATTGGCAGGTCTTAGTAAAATTTCCTTAACAGATGCATATTGTCCCCAGTGAGCAGAATTAATGTCTCTGTTAAACTGTAGTTACTGCCATTAAGTATTGCTGGCTTATATCAATTCCTTGTGGAATGTAGTAGGTAAACATACATCCTTGGGGAAGCATGTCCCAGTTAAGTGGATTACAGAGCAAGTTATATCCAGTCTAATGCAGCAGTGAACCTGAAGCAGCTTCTGCTGATGCACTTACAGGGTTTCAGCATCATGTCTTCTGAACTGAAAAGTCATGAGCTACATGGATCCAGCGGGGATCGTTTTAGTCAAAGGTGTCAGCAATTGTAAGACAGGCACACAAGTCAACTTGGATATATGGATTGTTAAAACAATCCAACAAAATTGTGATGTACCTCTTGGATTTTGGGTGACCTAAGGTCAGACTGTGTTCTGATCATAAATTTTGACATTTCAGAATTGAGGGCTTTGCTGTTACTGAGTCTTGAAAAATGCATCTGCCAAAAGTCAAGGGCAAAACCAACTTCTACGTACAACAATTGGAAGCAGGAAGTCTTCACACATTTGCTTTCAGCCTAGATGTAAAACCGAGCTCCTTGACTTAAATATCACATTTTTAATAGTGTTTATTAGCTTATCTCTCCTGACCATTTCTACACCTTTATCATCTCTCTGTGTCAGTGCTTCTCTGCCCTTGTTCTCCACTCCATGCAGAACCCTTCTCTGCTGTACTCTGAGCTCTTGCATATTGTAGCTGATCAGCTGCCATCTCTCAAAGTAGGTGGAAAAGGTGGTATTCGGTGATATAGAAGCTTTTACAACAATTTCAAAATGCCTCAGAATATACCAGAGTAGATGGCATTGCAGAAGTACGTTACCCTTTTTCCTCGGTGTTGGTGTTAGATGGAGTAGAATGTACTATTAACAGCTGCCATTCTGTAGCGTGTGCCTGGGCTGTCCAAGAGCTAAAGAGTCCTCATCAAGTGCCCACAGGATGGGCCTGCATTCAAACTTCACCATCTTCCTTCTTTTGTGAACAGATTTTTGCGTGGAAGGGAAGGCAAGTTCCTGAAAACACTGCCTGTCTCATGGCTTTACTTTGACTTTGCTTCTAATTATGTGGAGGAAATTATGCCTGGACCCCTGAAATACACAAGCTTCTGCTATGGGAAGATGTCAGGGAGGTGTGGGTGTCATGTGAGAAGATGTGGGGCAGAGAAGCTGAGCTTTCTCAAACTTCAAAATTGGATATAGTTCTTGTTTTGGAATCCCAGGTGGTTGGAATTAGGGCTGTAAAGTGTGAGGAGGAAGGGGGTTGGTTGTGCAGGTTTACACATCTGTGAATATGATGCTGCCATGGTTTAGAATGATATTGCCCAATTTAGTACTCCCACTAAAAAGACCACAAGCCCCCTGAAAGTGAGGCAGAAAAGGCAGAGATCATGGATTGAGATAAGAGCAATTTACTGGAAACAGCAATGAGATAAGAAAATGAACAGCAACAATACTAATAACAAAAGTACACAAAAAAGAGAGGGATTCACATACAAAAATGCTCACTGAGCCCAAGACAATGAAAAATTATACACAGGTTCCCCTCTGGAAAAACCACACTCTTTTTCCCCAAAGCCAGAGAGTCCCCTACCTCTGTCCGTGCAGTTAATGTGAGGTGGTGTAGAGTAAATTCCTAGCCACCCACACACGGTTCCAGGTTCTGCCTTCTCACATCTACTGCAAAAATAACTCTCCTGGATGGAACCAGGACAGATGCCTCTTAGTAAGCCAGTATTAGGAAGCTAAATATTAAATAAATATTAGATTAAGAGCTGTTCCCTTTTAAAAACAAGCCACTCAGACATGGTCTCTTGCAATATAATTTGTGCCATCCACGACGGGGAGACCTGGCTTCAGCAGGTATTTTTTCATGTCATTGCTGCCTCTGCACACCAATTGTCTGGATGAGATGGCAAGGCTGCTCTGGATGTGTGGAGTGGGGGCATTGGTGATTCATCTCCCATGGTGCAGAGGGGGTGGTATTTTTTGTCACTTAAGCATGTTACCTTTGAGGATAAAGTTCCTTCTACATGACAGTGTTTAAAACTGCAAGCTCTGAAGGAGGTTTTGTATATAACCCCAAGTATAGAGGGAGTATTGTAGGTGGTGATAGAAACCACTAACCAGGATCAGGTAGATACTTATCACCTGGTTACCAGCTCTGCTGCAGCTAGAGGAAGAGCTGCTTCCCTGCTCTGTGACCCAAGCTTCTGCATCTCTACAGTGGGCAAAACAGTACTGGCTGGCCTGCAACAGCAGGTGGAAGAATTTATACCAGATTTTGAAGCAAATAAGTGTGAAATATTGTGACTTGTCTGGAAATACTCCATTTGATTCAAGACACACAACATCGAACTGCATATCTTTAGATAATGACTGTTCAGAAATTAAATGGAGTGTGATACACTACTGTGAGATGATAAATGCCATGAATTCCTGGGTAGGTGAGGACAGGTGCATGAAAGTGGGATAAAGTTGCTGATAAAAGTTATGTCTGGAAGTCTTGATGGGGGAGGTTATTGAATGAGTATGAGTGAATATATTAATCTTTAGCTGGAGCTACAGAAGGTGCCCTCCCACTTAAAGTAAGCTAAACCACAACATATTCTAGAATAAACTGGTGGGTAACAGGTTCCTGATGTACTTGAAAGTAGTATGGGAATGGACCACTCCTGCTCTACTGGAATTCCGTAGTGTCCCAGTTGCTGTTTCAAGCTCTGCACATAATGCCTTCCTCAAAAGTCCCACCCCTTTGGGAAAGCAGTGGTTATGCAGCTTTGGCTCATCCCATAGCATAAATACATGCTTGTACTATGCCCATGTGATTTTATAGACATCTTTGTAAAACACCTTTCCTAGAGTCTTTACTGCCTTTCCTGTACTCTTTCTGCATTCGCAATGTTTAGCCTGGTAATCACTTCCATGTTGCATTAAGGATGCAGAAGTTTATTAACAATGCCTGGTAGTTTTTGATGGTCTATTTGATTTATGGGTTCTGAGTATTTCCTGTGCCTTAAAATCTCCAATAAATTGAACTATATACTTGATTGACTTAAACCTTAATATTCAAAATCAACATTAAAGACAGAAATCTAAATGTTACATGGATGGTAGTGAAAACGAATTTGAGTGGTTCACTTTTCCAGATGATGCACTTTGGGGGAAAAAAAAGATCAAAAATATTTTGAAGAGTAAGGCCTGCAATGGGAAGTGCAGGATGAACAGTGTCTGAAACTTGATCTGAATATGCTTTGAGCATCCCAAGTGCTTGAGTCTCAAGCTTAGTTCAGTGTAAATCCAAAAATCCTTTTTCTCTGCAAAGAGCTTGAGCCAGACTTCCCCTGGAGGAGGGATATTCTGGATGCAATGCTTTAATACTTTCTTTTCTAGTAGGAGACCTGAGGTAGAGAACTGACATAAGGAAAGGGGTGTTAATGATACTTTTTTTAATCTCCTGAAAGCATTTCTTAAGGTTTCCTTTCACTCTTGGAATGACATGCATTCCCCTCTTTTTTTACCCCCTTCAACAGTTCCTGAGGAACAACTTTGCTCAGGTTCTATATAGCTTTTTGAAATGTTTGCAAACAAGCCCCACATCATGTGATCATCTCCTAGCGTCACAATTTGTTTTTCTTTTTCAGCTGATTGTTGTCTGAATTCAGAAGAGTTTTCTGGGCACTTGGCTGGACTCAGTTTTGCATCCAAATTGGGTGAAATTCTTAGCTGCTTTGTTCTGGTGTGAAACTTGGCTGGTGCAGCAGAGTTTTGCTGTGAGTGCTGGAGCCCATGTTGTGTTTTGACTGTAAGGAATTAGTCTGATTAAGCTGATTCTTTATTCACGCAAACACACAAAATTGCCACAGCTCCTACCAATCAATTACCAGTTTGTGTGTCTGCCTATCACCACTGTGTTAGTGAGAGTAGTACAGGCTCTGTTCTTTCATCCCTTATGTGCCGCTCCCTACAGCAGTGCCCCACTGCAGCTTCTGCCACTCCTTTGCCCAGGTAGAGCTGACAGTGCAAGCCCTTTGACAAAGCAAAGTGGAGCTTCTTTCTTCTTTGCCTTCTTTTCTTGCCTGCTCTCCCCCTAGTGTGTGCAGGTACATACAACAGGACATCCTTGCTATCATGCTGTTAATTCTGTCGTAGCCACTGGTTTGACCCAGCAAACTCTTCATCTTGGAAGCTGTGACACCCCTCTCAAATGCTGAGTGGACAGCAGTGCCAGATCTCAGGGAGTGTTTGAAAATGGGTAGAGCTTTGAAATACAGCAGCAAAAGCTTTTTGCGTTCCAAGCAATGTTTCACCTCCCTTCCTCCCCACAGCAAACAAATTGTATTGACAGACAAAAGCAGGATTATGGTGAGGAGATTTGCAAGACAACAGGATTATGGAAGCTAAAACAAGCAAACATTGTGATTATGTTAGGGGGTGGCAGGATGGAGTCGGGGGAGGAAGGGGACAACACAGAAACAGTAACTCAGGCTGTGGTGCTGGTCTGACAGTGGTGGTGAGGCAGCAGGGAAGAGGATTCAAGGTAATTTAGGACAAAAGAAAGCAAAGTAATTTCTCCCTGTAAACTCAGGTGGATGGAAACCTAGTACACTTGCATTACACTTGTCAGTTTTTGCTTTTCAGGAGTCTGGGAACAAAGAGTTAGAGCAAAGGGAGAAGGGGAGGTTGAGCCTAAACCTGTGAGTTCTGAACGCCCCCCTGCTCGCTCAGGCAGGATAGGCACCAGCTGTCAGCTGATCTGAGCAGAGATCAGCTGTGACCTAATTATTGGCCTCTTAAACCTGCATTATTCCTTTCATTTTCCAGCTCATTGACGTTGTATAGAGAGAGGGTGAAAGAAGGTAGAAAAAAGAGTTATTGATAATCCACTTCCTATGTGTCTGCCACTCAACCAGGGTCATGGCTGGATGGCCTTCATCAAGGAGAATGAGGATGGGCTTTTAACCCTTCTGCTCCCCTGTGGGAGGAAGACAGCTTTGTGCATTTGGGGGAATAGAAGCTTGAAATAATTTGAAATCAAACATTGGTCTGCTCTGGGTCACAGAGACTTTGTAGCTCTCGTTTGCACTGAGAAACAGTGAAGTGAGCAGCTGATAACCTATGAGATGAAAAAATGAACAGAAAATAGTCATCATCCTTTTAGCGCAGGGGGCAAGCAGAGGCACTTCTCACAGGTTTATAATCCTATCCGTTTGAGAGGCATTATGTATGCACATTTTGCAGTAATCAGTAGACAAAGTAGTCGGCATGTTTTGGCCTTTCTAAGATTGTCATGGGTGTATGAGAATGCTTTGCTTGGGTAGAAGGAAGGTACCAACCCGCTTAGAGTGACCTTGGATACAAATAGCATACCAACTCACACTCTTTAGTGTATCTGGCTACTGCTGAGAATAGTATGGCAGCCTTGCTTTACCCACCCAGAACGTGTTACCCACTGTTACTACCTGCCTTGAGAGCACTTAAAACAAATACTTGGAAAATTTGGAGAAGACCCAATAGTGGTGGCTAAGATGGTATCAGGCTGAGTGTGTGGCACAGCATGGTGGCAACGGAAAAGCAAAAATGCTCTGCTTTCTGGCAATGGAGGCATGGCCTGGGGAAGGCAAACATCATGGCTCTGGCAGGCCAGTGCAGAAGGTGAGAGAAGAACAGATTGTGAAAAATTATTGATTTTTCTCTACAAACCTACTTTCCAACTGCCAAATCTCTGTGTATCTTCCTGCAGTAACAGATAATCCCCAGCACGCAAATGAGCTTCTTGATGATTAATGCATCTATCTCCTGTTTGCTGATTTGTCACCAACCCGGTCTTTCAAGGTTTTAACCCTTCTGCAATGCTTTCTAGTTAGCCTATGTTTTCTAATTCTTAACTTGCCAGGATCCAGGGACAAATGCTTGTTTGATGATTTATTCCACAATGGAGGTGCCCTGTGCTTTCTGCTATTTCTGACATTCAAACCTTCTGATAAAGGAAGATGGGGAGATAAGCAATGAGAACTCCCCTGTTGTATTATAGTCTCTAATCAAGCCAAATTGTTGAGACTGGCTGTAAATTGCTGGGATAATTGACGTTCAGTCATTTGAAATACCCTTCTGGGAGTGAAATTTCTCTCTCTTCCTGCCCTCTGCCCCCCCCCGCCCCTTTCCTTTTTGAATCCTCTTGCAGCCTTTCCAAAGCATCTTCTGACAAATCTTAATCAATAACCTAGTCAGTGGTAAGCCTGAGTCTATCCCATCTATTACCTTGATGACAGGGGTACTGGAAGCCCTTATTCCTTCGCTTTTGACATCAAAGCAGGCATCATGGAAGGAAAGGAAAAAACAATCCAGGGGGATTAGAGTTCAAGTTAAATGAGCATGGTTTTAAAGACTGAGCACTTTGAAGCCTGATGAAATCTATTAGTTATTTATTATTGACTGAGTATCCATTGCATTTTTGGGGCTATTTGATGCTCACAGCATCTATAGCCATTGCCTCTGGAGCCTCAGCTCTTAGGCCAGAGTTACACACTATATGTCAGGAGCGTACACTGTGTGCTCAACGTGCAAATGTTGTCAGGAACTACCCACCTGGCAGGGAGCCTGTGGTCATTGACACTTTTTTTCCCTGTCGATATATATGCATCATTATTTACTGTGTCCTTTTTTGTGGTGTTTCTGTTGAGACTGTTGCCTATTGCTCTTGCCTTAATGAAAACTGTAAATTTCATGGTAAAGTAGCCTTGCATACCTTGGATCGCTGAACAAAAATTATTTTAAAAAGCCCCAAAATAATAATAGTCCCTTGTACGAGGGATGTGGTGGGATGTATGGTCTCGCTGCTTATCTATTAAACAAAGATTACAGTAGTTAGTTCCTAATTTTTTTATTGTTAACTGGCATTTTTTATTTGTAACAGTAAAGGCAGGATTGGTATTAGTTATCTTTCTCAGGATGTTTTCAAACTAAATGATGACACTAAATAGTTGTAGGACCTCAGCTAAGTGAGTTGCCAGTCTTTTGCCTCAGTTTCATTGATAAAAGTTTATAAAACTAGATTAAGTTTATAGCGTTTAATTGCTGTGACATTTTCAGAGTATGCACCTTTGAAACCTTTTTGGCAGTGAGATATACTGAGGATAATCTAGAAAGATCCTGACTGTGGATCAACTGAAAAAAATTTTTACCATTGCCATTTTGTGACTTATACTTTTTTTTTAAATGTGAATTATTTCCTCACATGAAGAAAGGAATGCTGAGCATAATGATGCTGCTAAAAAGCATTCTGAGGTCCAGAAATTAAAGATGTGGTTTAAGTACCAAAACAGTAGTGTTATAGTAACACCTTCTGGAGAAACAGCCAGCCCAGAGCAACTTCATGTCTTGTTGGGTAAGCCAATAGTTTGGGGTGTGGTGAACAGTGTTGCACAGTTTTAAATATTCACATGGCCCTCATGGAGCCAGCCAGCCAGACTGTTAATGTATGAGATGGACCTCGCAAGTAGGAGGCTGGCTTGTGACTACAGAATGAAATGAGATTTGGCCATGAGCCTCAACAAGCAGCATAAGCCTAGAGAGATTTCTGGCAGTACCCTAGGGAGAGAAGTCTTGGAAGTGGAATGTAGCAGCTGCAGCCTGTAAGGCTGCAGTGCATGGACCTGGTCCTAAAGCAGTGCAGTGCCCTAAAGGGTAAAACTGCATAACGAGGTCTCCTGAGTCTGCTGCATAGGAGGTGCAATTTATCAACCCCAGCTGCAAGCAGCACCAGCCCCTGATACAATGGAATGATGCCTCAAGCCAGTCTATTCATTTATAAGCATGATAATAAATCATCATAAAAATAAACCATGTTTATTGCCATTATAAATTTACATGGAACAGTTGTTATCTGTAGGCCCCTTTCTGGACACCTCCTTACCATCTCATCACTACTGTCATGGATCAGACACCACAGATGCGGATATGGGAGAAAGGGGATGCAGAACAGGTAAGGACTCCAGGGATTAAGACAGGAGGCCTCAGTTTGCAGGTTCATCCATGGGATCGACATGGGATAGTTGGTTACCAGCATCCTGTAATCAGGGGCCCTGCACATCCCTGTTGTTTGCGAAAGCCAGAGGGAAATGACCAGGGCATCACCACCCTGTTTCCATCTTAGACTGTGCTGGGACAGAGGAGACATAAGAAGACATTGTGGAGAACATGGGGACCAAAACAGTGTGGCATTTCTGCTTCTGAGCTATTGCAAAGACTCTGCCAGCGAAGCTGCAGGGTTGCTGTAGCAGAAGAAGACAAAGACCTACTTCTGGATTGTCCTGCCACCTTTAGAGCAGGATGACATTTACCTGGTTGGTTTGCTCAGCCCCATGGCTGTGCTTTCTGGTCATTTGCCATAGCCTGCATGTAGTCACACCATGACTGGCAGGGCTGCCATGTGCTGTGATAACTCCCTTAGGGGCCCTGAGTTGCTGTGTTTGGTGCAGCAGTCTTAATGTGCTGGCTAGGTGTGTGGTATTGCTGCAGGGACTTCTGTAGTTCTGAGTAAGCTTTGATAGGTACTGGATTACTTTTTGGGTTGCTGGACTCTCTTAAATCTTCAGGATTCTCTTAAAACTTCAGGCCTTGAGAGGTCAGAGAGTGTGTCTGAGGTACAACTGGCCGCTTGTCTGGAAAAGAAGGTGGGAGAGCTTGTTGTCTGAAATTTCTTGATAGTTTTTTAGCTGATTCTGAGCCTGGTAACTTAGACTAATGGATTTTTGTGAGCTTTTGAGGCTGCGACTGGCATAGCAAAGGTTTTTCATTGGCTTTAACAGCAGTCTGTCATTTGTTTCCTCATACCGTTGTTATTTTATGAGAGAAGCCGCCTGGGAGTTACAAGTCTCCCAAAGAATCCAGCTGTGATTTATGAATTGGCCATCAACAGTTATTATGCCAGCCACTGCATACATTCATTCTAATAAATTTCCTGCCTCTTCTATAGCAGCTTGTTTTAGTCCCGTTTATTGATACTGTGGTTTTAACAAAAGCACCACATCAATTACAGTAATTGTATTCAGCATGGCTGGAGCTATGGTCTGAGGACAGGTTGTGGATCCTGGATGGGGGATTAAGGGCTACTGAGAGGACCTAGAGAGAAGAGAGCAGATGTGGAGTTGATACTCAGGTGGATTTCCCTTGATGATATGTAACACTATAGTTTTAGTATATTTCTAAGAAAGAGAAGGAGGTGAGATCATTGCAGATATGGTCCAAATTAATTTCACTTGCTGGGCTATGCCAGTTCTAAATTATTTTCAAATATGAGCTATTAATCAGGGTTTTTTACTAATTTTATTTGCCCTTTTTCTTGTTTTAGCTTTAAAGGGATTTTAGTGATTGAAGCAGTAAGTATGAATTTGATGCGTGGAATATTCAATGGATGTGGAACTCACTGGGTGACTGCATCCAAAGGGTTGCAGTCAAGATCTAGATGTCCAAATGCAAATCAGTAAAAAGTGGTGTCCCTCAGGGGTCTGTAATGGGACTGGTACTGCTCAATATTCTTACTGTGTGACAGCTTTTCCGTGGCGGACTCAAGTCAGACTGATGTAGTTCCTGTTTCGTCAGCCCTGAGTTCTTTCTCATTCAGTCCTTCAGCTGTAAGAGCTAAGTGCTTTTCCCAGATCTCCATGCATCTTACCTGGCACTCAGTTTTATCTAGTTAGATCACATTTAAGTTTGCCATAGCTCAGCACTTGGTGTAGCATTGCAGGGTCCCTGTAGTAGGTCTGTATGTGGAATACATCAGCATGGAATAATAGAAGGTTGTAAACAGAATTCTGATTCACGGGTGGAGGTGTGAGAGGGTGCAGACTAGAAAAGCAGAAGATGCCATGGGATGTTAAAAACATTATGCACACATGTACTCATGCTTAAGTATATGTACATACACGCTAAATTCTTGATACTAAGATTGTGAAAACTTTTGGCATGGGTTAATCCTGCTATACAGTGAATCAAAATACTCTGTTTTCCAGTGATACTGTTATTCCTCCAGGTGAATGAATTAGTAGTGCTCTCCATAATATTCCTTTGTGGATTAGACCCCCAACACTACAACTGTACCCTTCTCATTTTATTTTTCATTCTTGAATTTATTCCCAGTTTTGTCTATTAAATTATCATCTAGTACATGAGAAATATGCTGATTTCCCCTTATGGTTATTGCATTTACTGTTCGTAAATCAGGAATTAATTTGTCTTTGGGTCCCTTGGTGCCTTTTTGCTTAATAGCCAAGTGTGTTTGGTCTGTGTAATCTAATGAAAAATAAGAATAGTAGATAGTGAAACAGTGATATCCCCAGCAACCTCTCATCCTCCCCAGAACCTGGGGGACCCTCTTTTTCTCTCTTTCTTTTCCCCATCCTGGGGACCCACTTGCATCTGTCATTTGCTGATAAGAGACTGCTGTGCTCTTTGGTGGTTCAGAGATAGGCCAGGGCTGGAGGGGAGGAGGGCTTAGTTGCCAGTCACCTGGGAGCGATCTGCAGCCCTGGCACTAAATTGTTCTGTGACCTTCACCTCCTTGCATAGCAGAATAATTGAAATCAGATATAAAATAACTGATCCAGTAAGTCTGTTTCACTGCCAGTTCAGTTCCACATTGCTGCACTGTAATGCATATGCGTATTGCTTTGTTGAGTTTGCGATGTCTTTAAATGCTTTTCTTTTTGTGGGGCTTAGTAGAAGTGTGTGTTGGGAAGACTATGGCACAGGTGTACTGCAGGAGCAGTGTAAAGGGCATGGTTCTTTCATCCCCAGTACTGTTTGTTTTGGAGATTACCAGCCGGAGATGCTCCTGCTGCATGAAGCACACTCTTTTCTCTCCATTGAGCAAAGTGACTCTCCATGCAGCATTTTGTGTCTCTGGCTGATTCAGGGCACAGAATGCTAGTGGCTAGATTCTGAGCTCACTTTTGTGGGTCTTGCTCCTTTATACTCACTGCTGTTACTTAGAGAGAAGAATTCAGTCCCAGAACTGTAATACCTGGATGGTCTCCAGCAAGATAGGGCAGAGAAGAAAAAAAAAAAAGAGAATTCTAAAGCTTTCTGTTTGAGGCTTCTTGGTGGGGAGCAGTTCTCTTCAGGAATGTGAAGGAAAGTACATATCTGCACAGGGAGGGAAGGCACCCAACACCAGGTTGCTCAGGAATGGTGACGGTAAGTGTGGTTTGGGATGCAAATGCTTGAATTGCTGGCAGATAAATACCCCATGCACAGCTACAGAGCTGTGAAAAAGTCATTGCTGTTGTCCTCACTTCTGCAGAGGTTTTCTCTCCTCTTGAAAATATTCAGTCCATTGGAGAACTATTATTTTTGCAAGAGGGTAAAAGATGGGGAGAGACCTTCTGACTCTTTCCTGCTGGGTTCTTGTGCTGATACATAAGCCCCGGCAGATGAGAGGCCAGCAGGAGTCCTTTTTGTGTGTGAAGCTGGGTTTGCCAGAAAACATTTAATGCTGGGAATGCAAGGATGGTTTCTTTGTTTTCAGAGTATGTTTGATATTTGTCTCCTGCTGTGTCATCTCCAGCAGCTTTCGGAGGGCTTTGAATTTGCTAGTTTGTAGAATGTCTGGTGGGCTACGGGACCTAAATGGTTAATCCCACAGAGGTCCTCGCTAGCCAGAGAGGAAGGAAAAACACTACCCTAAAACATTAGGAAATAGTTGTGAAATTCCCATTCAAGCAGGCTTCATCTTGTGTCACCTTTTCCCTCAAAAGAGGCAGCTGTTGCAATCTTGTCTGTACTGTGCTGGGGACTAGGGAGGGTGGGGGGAGAAAACTGCAGAGGAATAGAGCCATGTTTTCCCCTCTTGCTGGAGGGCATTATTGTCTAATAGGCAGTTTAGTCAGATGTTTACTAGATGGGAGTCAGGGGAACTTGAGATCTCTAGGGAGAATTCATGCAAAGCTGGAGACTACAAAAATGCCCCTGAGCAAGTGAGTTTCTAGCAATAATACTGTCACTTTCACTAGGAAATTAAAAATTAAAAGGGAGATAAATCATGCTCCTTAAATATACCCTGCCATTTGTCCCTCTTGGCCTTTTAGACAATTTATAGAGAAACACTAAAATACAAAAGCTACACAAAGAGCCTTTCACAATTATTTGTTTAAGGTCTGTATTTTATTAGCTGTGGACACCTGTCCTTTGTTCCAGGTTCATTCAATTGTTGATCTATTCTCTACAGTAGTTCAAGATATTGTTTTGCCTTAGCATCAATAGTTAAGGCAATATATCCAACCCTTAAATTTTTTATATCTGTGTGTATGAGTGTAAACAAAGTTCTTTCTTTAATACAAACTCAGAGAAACTCACAGAATGAGATATCCCCATGATTTCAGATATATTCTACACTTGAAACTCAGAACATGGTTTTTTAGCTAATATTTATAGTTAGCATTAGGTAGCCCTGGTAAGCCCTGGCAATTTGTGAATTTTGCCTTCTGAAACGTGAGTCTGATTAGGTCAGTCTTTGCATTAGGTTTTGCACATGTAGGACACAAAATGCATGATCTGTCTTGAAGCAATGAAGATTGGAGCAGCTTTCAATATAGTTATTGCACAGCATATATTATATAGAGAAAGGCCTCAGTGTGTTTAGGGAGACAAGAGAACTGGAAACTGGATTGGCTTAAAAACATGATGGTATTGTTTAGGAAATATTAATGGGTTTGTAAGGAAATGTCTTGTACAGAGAGGAGGAAAAAAAAGCCCAAATGAAAAGTAGATAATACTGAACACGTGCGTTGTTCATGGAAATGCCCCCTTGTAAATAGAGCCCTCAAATTTCCTTACTGCAGCAGATGTCTGGAGTGAAGTCTCTTGCAGGTGGGATGTGCTGGACGGGAGGCTGGCTAAGGCTGCCTTGGCTAAGGTGTTAAAGGCCCCTAGGGAACAGGCATGGAGTGCTGCACAGTGGTCAGGTTGCTGGAGAGAGCACTGGCTGTGTTGGCTGAGCTGTGCTGGTTGGACTGGGGGGAGCAGGAATGGGAAAGCTCCAAGACTGTCAGGGTGTCTTGACTGTGTGGAGATGCAGCTCTGGGACGCTAGGCAACTGCTTCATTTCTAGGATCCCTGCCATGTGAAGGAAGAGTGCTTATGTCCTGCATGGGGTTGGTTGATGGACTCTGTATTTGAATCAAGATGTATTTGCAGAACTGCATGCAGAAAACATCCTGACTGCTTGTTACCTGCAATCACCTTACTTAGCTTCAGGAGTGCTTGTTTTTGTGGGTGACATAGAAGCTCCCCCATATACACTTTGTGATGTTTTCCAGGTCTCAGACTGAGCCTCTTTCCCAACTTACAGCTACTTCATTGTCAATTAACAGCTTAATGCTGCAGAAAGACAACAATCAGCATAATCCAAATTGGGCACTGTCTCGTGAGAGTGACCAAGCATGTTATCTTGGAGAGGGTCATGGGGACACAGGGCTGTTCCTCTCTCTCCTGCCCATATTCTTACCTGTATTAGTCTGAAAACAAACTAGTGGGAGATCACAAGTCAGGATTAAAATTTAAAAGGAAAACTAAAAATAAGTGCAATAATGCAAGGAAAAGCACTGACAAAGTCAGATACAACCTGACACCCTGTTAGGGTGGTGGTAGCAGTCCAAGTGAAGTAGTTCAGTTGAAGCAGTGATCCTGTGGAAGGTCTGGTCTCCAGCTGAAGGTCTAGTGGTAGCTCTTGTCCTCTGGGAACCCAGTAAACAGGGCTGCCTTGGGCAGTTCCGAGGCCAAGTTATATCCAGGTGGGAATGCTTGGCTCCTCCCTCCTGGACGGAGCATTTCACAATAGGATAATTCCATGAGTCATGCAGTGGGTCCTTGCTGGCTCATTGTCTGTTATCAGGGGTGAGCCATAGCAGGAGATAACAGCTAATGCCCCACAGCTGGTGGTAATAGAATACTGAATACATCTATATTGTAACCTAGGACATTACCCTTCCTCAGCTGTGCACAGCTGTCTCACAGCCTCTCAAAGGACAACACAGTTGCCCTATCCTTACAGCTTCACTTAGGGAACTTTAATTTGCTGGCAGGGAAACTGCTGATGCTACAGGTTGATTCTTTTTTCTGTGGTAGGAGGAAAATAACTTATTTAAATAAGTAACTACTTTTGTTATAAACAAACCTGCCAAGCACACGCAATGCTATAACTAAATCCCTGCTCTAGTTACCTTCTAGAGTCAAAGTGTCGTTCACAGAGATAGGGTGGCAGGATTCATGGGTATTAGTGGTCGAAGCATCTCCCAGCATTTTAAGTGGCTGTGCACTGAAATATCTTCTGTCAGACCTTAAAAGAAGGTGGTCTAACTGGCATAATGGTCACTTCTGACTCTGACAGCTATACATCCTGTCCTTGATGCTCTCTGATAGCATAATCACATAATTAATTAGGTTGGAAAAGACCTCTGAGATCAAGTCCAACCTATTACTCAACACTACCTTGTCAAACACACCATGGAATTGAGTGTCCAGTCTTTCCTAAATGTGATGTCATATTTCTATAATGTTAGGTGAGCAGTAATAAACTAGAGTATTTAAAAGTCTGAGTGTCACTGCTAGGGAAAGAGGTTGTCATTATCCTCATTTTGAAAGTGAGATGTTGAAGTCAAGGTGAGAAGTTGAGGTAAGCATTTTGGGGTAGCTGTGAGATATGGGACACAATCCAGACCTCCTTGTTCCTAGCCATTTAGGATCCTTTGTTTTTGTACTTTTGTGATAAGAACTTAAAAACCATCCATGGCAACAGGGGGTGAAATTGTTCATTTTCAGTCTTGATGCAGGGAGTAGTGGTAAATAGGCTGTCACAGTTCTGTGACTGGAAGGAGCTCTGTGTCTGTGTGCAATGGGCTTTGTTGTGACTCTGTGTTCTTTCCAGTGCGTGACTATACCGAAACCTGTGCCTAAATCAATTTCTCTTTTCTGCCTTAGAAAAAATTGTGGCCATAAACATGGTCATAATTTCAAGAGGTCACCATTGCATAGAGCAGATAGACTGAGAGAGTTCACATCTCTGAAGGAGCTGAGTGGAATTGGCCCTGCCTGGCTGCAAGGGAGAGGGAGGAAGAAGTAAGCCTCATATCCATGAAGAAGTGTCATCTGACTGCTACCATGTGTCGGAACTCCCAAAGAGATGCAAGGACACTGGGCACCTAAGCACCTGTGTAGAAATTTGGGCCAAGAGCTGTAAATTCACTAGTACATTTCCCTAGGTGCAAAAATGTGTTTCTTTCTAGTTTTAACAGCACTTTCTGTACTGATTTCTGTACATTAGTCTTGGCTAGCATTGAGCTGTGTGTAATATGCTATTTTTTAATATTGAGATCAGTCATGGTGTGACTTGGTTTGTCAAATACTTATGGAGGAAATTATTTGATTGTTTAAAAAGTCTGGAAAGATAGTCCTGGGTGTTTTTTGTTTAGTAGAAAGAAAAAGTAAATAAAAGAAATGAAAGAGTAGAAATTATCTTATCTTGTTTATAAGCAAATAAACATAATAGCAGAACACTGTGAATAGGAAAACAGTTTCTCACCATCTGTCAGCTCCATCATCTGAGGACAATAGATGACTTCAAAGAAGAACAAAAAAAAAATCTTGTACCAGTAAGCATGAGTGGCACTATGAGTAAATGTGTAAAATACAAGACTGGAGCTAGAAAAAATTTTCTCATTTTGTTCCGTTGCAGTTATATATGACCTAGGGGGACACCCACTGTCACATAATGTACCTTAGCTTCCCAGTCTCTAAGGAAGGACATTTGCTTGAGTGTAAGAATAGGTTGTAAGACTTCACTCACTTATGTTTCTAAATTAATTTGAAGTCATGGGATGGAAAAGTTATAGAAGCAGAGATTTTTATTTATAAAAGAGGGAAAAATATTTAAAAAAACCCCTATGAGTTATTTTCTGAAACTTATTGTGGAAGGATGCTATCAGAGCACAATTTGGGACAGTACTGTCACAGGGCTTTAGAAATGCGTGATGAGTATGTGTGTGGCTGCTTTGGTCATAGAAAGTTAATTTCAGGTCCTAACAAGCATGAGGCAATTCCATTACAAATACAATTGAATGCTGGTAAAGTTTATCTCTTTGTCTGTAAGAAATGGTGTGTATCAAACAGGATAATTTCGAGAGAATGATGAAGCATTGATCTTTTGGGACTTACCATATATGCAGACTAAAATTGTGAGGAATGGAAAAGTTTCTTTATTAATGAACAACAACAAAGGTTTGTTTGTATTTCTGCTGTGACCAACACAAACCATCTCTTGCCTGTTTTAATAAGAAGAGTAAAAATCTTACCTGAAACATCTGAAAATTTTGTGCAGGGCAACCTTCCACTTAATGGTGCAAGACTGAAGAAGCATTTTTGCTGGAATGAACACATGTACTATCCAAGTGCTTTGTTCTATGTTCAGTGCTGCAAGATCAGGGTTTTTAATTCCTTTGCTTGTTTATTTTAGTGGAAGAAATTCAGCGATTTACTTTTTCTTTCCTATGTTAGTATTGCCCTCTACTGGAGGAAATCAAAACTGCCCACCTGTGTAGCAAGCCTGAGGTTGGCAGATAAGGCATTATCTGCTTTCCATCCTCTCTGGGGCCTTGGGCTGACAGGGCTGGGAGAAGCCATCCCTACCTCTGGCAGGCAGGACGACTGGCCAGGATGTCCACATTTGAGCTCCGGAATGGCAGCATGTTTGTACTGCCATACATCCAAGACATTTCCTGAGCATTGGTAGCTCAGGCTATGTGAGGAGCTGTACTTATTCTCAAGGGTAGCATTCTTCTGTGCAGTGAGGAGAGAAACTTGGAATTGGTTAGTATAAGATTTGGCAAGTGGAGCTGCTGGGGCTGAGTCAGAGGCTCAGGATGAAACAGGTCCTCTGTGGCCAAGTTTGAGAGCTGCTGAGAGCAGTGCAATATGAGTCTCCTGTTATCTTCTACAGCAGCCTTGCTTTTGGGACCTTGTCAGGTACTTTAGAGTGAGATGTTGCAATCTCTTGGAAGAACTAGCACTGGGCCTATGTAGTTTAAACTTGAGTTGCTTGGATGATCACTTCTAAGTCACCACTAGCCTAGTGTAAAATCTGACCCCCCCTCCCCTTCCTTCATGCCTAGCACTGAAATGAGCCATTTTTGCATGCAGGCTAAACCCAGATGTTCCAGTCTGCAGTCGAGGCAACAAAATTATTCTAGCCTGAGGGGCTTTAGGCGTCGAGAAAAAAAAAAGACATACAGGGGATCATAAATTCCTCAGAGTTCCACCTAGAAAGGTGTCCAAGATTAACAACTGGGATGTAGCCATCTGTATTCCCAAATTCTAGGACATACCTTATTGTAAATATGCATACTTGGTATTTTCTCTTAGGAGTTTGCCTTTTAGGGGTTCACTGGGCCTAATGCCTTAATTTGCTTTGTCACAGCCCATGGCTGTAAGGAATGAGGAACAAGGGAGGAGTCCAGAGAAAAAGCTAGAAGCTCAGTGTATTCGGTGAAAACACACCGAGATGCATTGTTCTACAAAGTGAAACCTCATCATGGTCCAGCAGTGAATGTTCTTGCTGTGTCCAGGTTTCTTTTTCTGATGTTTCAGTTCTAGGGGTCTCAGTACTCAGAGTGATGTCCTCTCCAGGCTGTTTGGTTTGGGAACAGAAGGTGGTATGGAAAAGTTTTGCACCACTGCACACTGGTATCTGTGCAAGGAACCTGCCCAGAGTTTGTTGGAGCGCCTCTGGGGGCAGCATCCATGGTATCTGTGTTTAGTAAACTGCTCTGTCTTGTAGCAGCCCACTTGGCTCGCCTCACTGTCTGCTCACTGCTGGCCAAATTCTGGTACCTAGTAGCTTTTAGAGATCCCTTGCTAGGGAATAGGCTCGGTTCTACAAAAGTGCGGACAGCTTACCTGTACTAGTTTAGGAAAATGCAGTGTTTAGTTTTACAAATCATCAAATTGCTAGAATGTCAAGGCAATATACTTCATTATTTTAATTTAATATTTTGGTGCTCGGTAGCCTGAAGATTTGGCTAATGTGTGTTACCAGTGCCCCCTCCCGGATAAGACCAGGTTTGTTCACAGCTGCCTGGCCCCTCCAGTGCTTCCCCTGAAGCACAACCATGCTGAGCCATGGCTTGTGAAAAAGCTCAGCTCCTGCTTTCTCTGACTGTTGCCAGGTGACCCTACCACACAATGACAGGAAAATCACAGGAAAGATGCTAGATTGTTTTGATCAAGAAGGAATTTTCATAAATGCAAGGATTTGTTTTTTTGGGGTTTTTTTTTGTCCTGATGGATAGAGGGGGCAAGACAAGTGTTTGCTGCATTTATTCTGCTTTTGCTTTTCACAAACTAGATAATAAAAAGGCTTAATAATGCTTCATGTGATAGGAAAACCTGGAAATGTCATACTTCTTAACTCTCTAAGGAATAAGAAACTCACTTTTCTATGATAGAAAACGCTTCATAAAAATGTATTGTGAGCCTGCTCCCTGTACAGTGAAACCCAGGCACAAGGAGAGGAATTGGCTTAGCCAGAATATTCCAGCAGACCTGCAGAAACTGCCTTGAGTTCCTGCTTTACTGTTCTGGGCCCTATAGACTGAATTCTGCTGCTTCAGTTCAGTACAAACTACTGAGCAGAGCAAGAACAGATTGTGGGATCTGGTTTGGATTTTGTCAGAGGTTTGAGTTCGTAACACCCTGTTCTCATACACAATTACTATTTAATTTGCAGCCTGTTAGAGGTCTGTCTTTGCCCATGCCAAAGGAATACTAGTCCCTATGTGCTTATTATGTCCTTCTCTGTCTTCTCTTCCCTCGGCGTAGGAAATATTTTCTTTATTAGGATCTTGTTGCTTTTCATCATCAGTAATAACTCCTGTCCTGCCGTGACAGCTGTTAAGCTGAAGTATTTTTTTCCTTGATAGGTGCCCAGATTGGGTTGTTTGCTGTTTGTTGTGTTTGGACAAATTTTATTTCTTGCATGTCTTACTGTTCAGTAAATTGCAGCCACAGATTTCTGTCTTTAACGGGGCAATAAAGAATCCTTCACTCTCTGCAAGCCTATCTCCCATCATGGTCTCCTGTGGAAAATCTTTGGAGCTTATATGCGCGTCATGCCTCAGAGGGAGCTATCAAACAAGACTTGGGGCTGTGCTGGGAAGGGGTTTATTAACCTGACTGATGTGAATGAGGGCTGCAGGGTACTAAGAGACTTTACTACTGAGAGTGGAGAGACTGTAGATAAGAACTGCTTATGGAAAGACAGTTTAGCAATAGGGTGATAAAGTTGCAACCATTTCACTCCCCCGTGAGTAATAGAACTACAAAAAATTTTTGTAGGAAAGTTCCGTTATTATTATAGACTAGGTTTCAGGATAGATTCTGGGGGTCTTGCTCCAGAAGAATGGTTTTTGGTTCACCAGGTTATTTAGAGCTGTTCACTGAAGTGGTCCCCTCGAGCTGTAAGTAAGCCTTTCATCTGACAATTGCAAAGTAATAGCACTGGGGACAGATGAGAAAGTCCTGGGGAATCCCTAGCATGCTTGCCAGCCTTACATGAGATCTGTGTATATAGATCCACCTTTATAACTTTCTCCTAATAATTTGGGCTTTTTTCAGTGTGTATTTTGTAGTATCTGATCTACCAGCAGATGGGAGTCTGTCAGCACAGCTCCTTCCACAGTGGTTAGAAGCAGATGGGTCTCAGGGATGCTTCCTTCCCCTTCATCATGGCAGGTCATTGTAGACAATATTCTTATTGTTGGCCAGTTACTGTCTTATTCTCTCTTCTACATTTGTTAAGTTCAGGAGTGATATCCCTCTGTCAAATGCATTGTTCTTTTTTATTTTTTTCCCTTCTCTATTTTCTTTTTTCTTCTTAAATTTTATTTTAATTTTCAATAAAAAATTTTATTTTACTTCCCACTGCATCCAGAAACAGAAAAGCTCACTAGAAGATATAAAGCAGATTATCAGCAGAGATGCAGATAAGATAATGCACTATGGTGCATTATCTGAGGTGCTGGCCTTCACAGGTCAAATATTAGTTCATTAAATGCAAGCTCGCACTTGCAATGTTTTACACATCACTTTGTAGTTCAGCAGTTGGTGGATGTTCCAGGTGTCTGAACTCTTCTACTAGCAGGGATGTTTAAGTTGAAGATTGATGGATGTAGGGGTCATCTTAATTATCAAAGGCTCAAAGAGTGGGTCAGATTTGGGTACAGTGGCAAAGCAGTTTCAAGAGTTCTAAGGTCAAAACGAAATGGCCTTTTGCTGTAGTGATCTCATTTACTTTCCTCTAATTGGTCCCCCATCAGCTGCCCTAGCAAGACATATCTTCAGAAATTCTGCTTACATTGACTATTGTAGTTTTATGTTGAGACCATCATGGCATTCCTGCCTTGTAAAACTCTTCTGTTTGCCTCTTGCTTTAACACAGATCTCATTCTTAAAGAAAGATCCTCTAATTTATATTTTTGCATTGGAAGGGATAACTTCTTGGGTAGTTAGGTGGAACTGTTTTATGACCCTACACAACAGCTGAATTTACTTCCACTGCATCCAGCTGGTTTTGCTGCTTTATTGTATTCTCTTTGATTTGCTGCTAGCTTTGTTTCTCCTTATTTCCTTGTTTTGTACTTTTTTCATCAGAATGAGAGGCTGGGACAAAACTGCAGTGGCTGCATGAATCCTCTGCATTCAGTTGTTGTAAGACTTAGAGCAGAGCAGTCTTCTCTGTTGTCAGCCTCCAATCTGTGGTAGTAACACCACTGTTTTGTCCAGCCTTTGGAGTTCTGTATGGATGTTTCTGATGTGTCTGGCAGTGTCATGGTTAGTTAGGAAACTTGGATCATGTTGGGCAGGGAACACACGTACACCGGTAGCAGGGGTAGGGTCTTCTCCCCTCCTTTCTCAGCATGTTGGAAGAGAAGTATGTGTCTGGCTGAGCACTCCGTAATGTACAGGATTTCTTCTGCCCCCAGCCAGGTGTCAAGCCTGTCGTGGCAAATTCACTGAAGGCTGGCGGGAGGGATTGGAGGGGGGAGCTAGCCAGGGTTTTCAGGCTTGCAGCCACACAACCCTGCTGCTGGGACTGAAAAGAAAACCTAACAGGCTATTGGGGCTGACTGGGGACAACCATGGCACCTGGTTATTCTTTGTTCTGTGGGGGAAGGCTAAACATCAGGAGCTGTAGTGAAAAGGGGCATAAGCAGAGGTGATGTGCAAAGTCGAGGTGACATATGTATATATGTTTTCAACATTGTGGTAAACAGTCGAATTCCTTCTGATAAGGGATGGGCTTGGGCCAAACCTACTGATTGTAGAAACCTCCTGATGTGTGTTTTACCACTTTCTTCATTTGGCACCAAAGTTCTCCACAGAAGAAAGGGTGGTCGGTGATTTATGACTTCTACTGAACATGGAATTAAAGATCTATTTTTATTTGCTTACAAACACAAAGCACAAAGAAACAGGCTTTAGGAGAGATGGTTGATAGACAGTGGTCTGGAAGATATGCTATGAGGAGGACTCTGTGTGTCCTGAACTGCAGAGCAGTTTGGAAAGCATAAGGAGACGTCATAAGGAGTTCAGAGGCAATACCCAGAGCTAAATGTGGCGTGTCAAAATGCAAGTGATCTCTAGAAGATGGAAATCTCCCATTCTGGAGCCTTTGGCTTAGTATGTAGGAGGTTTGCCACCTGTGACATAAGCTAGAGGTGATTTGCCGTGCATGTGCATAGTTATGTTCATGGAGTCAGTGCAGGTTGACTTCATGATTCATTTCAACAATGAGTGCTTCTAGACTCTTTTTGGTTTTGGTAGGCCTTGTAAAACTGATGGTGACATGATTTTGAGTGGAATTGGGTGAATTGTTATATAGTGCTTCAAATTATTTTATTAAGTCAGATGTTTTTACAGAACATGAATTACATACCAACTTTGTTATGAGTTGATTAATAATTTTTTGGAAAAGATTATATTTATTTCATGTGGCTGATCCCGTGAATAGTATGATATTTCATGCTGTGATTTTGGATACCTGTGGGTTTGTATTGACAAGTTAAGCAAATGTCAAGCATGCATTCTTTGCAGATATATTTCATAGCTTCCTAGTGCTGGTCCTCAGGACATAGTGATCTTTTCCCAACACTTAGATCTATAAACCCTCTTAGAAGATAATTGGAAAAGTCCTGTGAGTAAATGCTTTCAGTACAGCCCAAACTGGACAGATCCAAAGTTGGGGAGTAAAGAGCAGTATTGTATAATTCGATGAAGATTATTCAGTGGGTGCTGGTGGGCTCTTCAGCCACAACTTAATTACTTGAAAGGGAGGTGAAGGTAGTGTAACAGACAGGTGATGCTGCCATGTAAACAGCAGGTTTTTGGATGGTAGCATGTGTTTTCTCTTTTTTTTGTTCTTGGCCTCATTCATTTGGGATCTGCATTCCCTCTGGTATCTGGCATTCCTGCTTGCCACCCACCTAACATCAGCTTTTTTCAGGACCTGAGGTTTTTGGTTGTCCTTGGCCAACTTCATAGTCCTTCTGCTGCTTCTAGCCTAAGAGGATCCTGTGACAATTCTAGAAACTTCTACTGGACTTCATGCAGGTCCATCACATGATGTTAATAACCTCTTGGGAATATAAAATGATTGAGAGAGAGATTGGGAAGGAGAAGAGGAGGGAGAGAGCATATAAGGACGTGGAGTATTGTTAGTGGGCAGGGGAAGTTGGGATTCTTGTTCCTGATTATGTTTAAAGAGGAATCGTGAGTCTGATGATCTTTGTATTCTCAAGGCTTCAAATCCGCTTGCTCTAATCCTCTTAGAGCATCTGCTCTATTGGACTTTTATCTGATCTCTCTGTCTCTCAAACAATCTGTCGAAGCTCCCCATGTTGAGTCACTTTTGTCCCTTCCCCAGAGAGACATTTTGGTATCCTCTTGCTCAGATGGGGTCAATGGATTCTACTTATTCTGGGATCCTTGAGGCTAGTCTGAAGTAATTTAAGACATGATTTGGCTACACTCTTCAGTCATCTGGATTTGGTGCAGCTGACAATGGGAACTGTGGCACTCCTAGTTCTCTGCTATATAACAAAATTTACATTTGTGGTAAACCAAATTTTTGATATTTGAAATTGCAAAGAATGAGCTGTGAGTTCATTTGGGATTTTTTTTTTTCAGTGGTGACTAAAACAGAAATAAAATTTGTAGAAAATTGGTTTGGTTCAGGCTTCTCTATTTATTAAACCACATGATATAACTAGAGTGGCCAAACTACCCTATTTCCTAAGTTCAAATTTTCTTGCAGAGCGTGTCAATCAATGACTAGTAAAACACTATCATCATGTCAAAAACTGAATTTCTATGTTTTGAGCTGGAGAGCTTTTGAGAAGAAATTACAGCAACATCTGTAGTGAACCTTTCCAAAGAAAACAGGGACACGTCATAACTTTTAGGAGCTGTATGCTTTTCAGTAGAGAACAGTGAAGAGTTATTAGCAGAATTATGAAAATTTTAGGCTGCAATTATCATATCCTATTAAAAACTCGGTCTCAGTTACTGGTTAAGCTCAAGCCAGGTGGAAACACCTGGGATGAATATGCACAGTTTGAATAGAAACAGAGTTTTCTCTTTCATCTCTGAGCATTGGAGAATGTGTCCCGTGCCTTGTGTGGGAGAAGCCAATGCCAAGCAATGAACAAAATGGAGACTCTTGCTTTTCATAATGCTCTCTTCCCTGGCCTGTTGAAAGACAAAACACTATTTCTGGGAGGTATGGAACAAAAGCATTTTAGCTGTATTTGGTGATCCTAAAGGAAGGCAGACTGCCCCTTCTGAGAATTCTGGTTTAACTCTAACGTTGCATGAGGACCAAAGCCATGATGAGTACACTAATCTTATTCAGTTTCCACTGCACAAAACCAAGTAGGCAAAGCAGCAAGATATTTGGGGTAGTAAAACATTCTAGGACCTTGATGGTTTTTGTTGTTATTTTGGGGATTTTTTCTTTGTTTTAGTTTTTTTTTGTTTTCTCTTTTTTTACTGAGCCTTGCATGCAGTGAAGCAGAATCTTTGTGGTTTGTTAAAGCATACAAAACTCACTCAGATATTGCTATTTTTGAGGACAAAAGCCTCACATACCCAACAAACACACAAACTGTGGGACACAGATCCTGCTGGCTCTCAATAGCTTCTCCTTCTGGTCCTGCTGCCTCCCTGCCGGAGTTCCAATCCACTGACTTAATGAAGGCTAACGGTATAATTAATCACACGCACCCGCAGCACAGCAGTTCATGAGACCTGAGTAAATGTGACAGCTGCTCTGAGGGAAAAAGGGGGAAAAAGCTCCCAATGATGACAAGAAGAAAAAAAATATCTTTGGCAAACAAAAAGGGAGACATCAGCAAAGAGATGAGGTGGGAGCCTTTATGAGCAAAGCAGAAATCAGTCTCACCCAGCTGTCCTGTTGCAAAACATCCCCAGACATTTGTTTTTCTCTTTCTACCTTTGGCCTCTACTTTGTTCATATTATGCTTGAGGGCTTTTCTTCATTTCATTTTCTCTTGGATCCATTCCTTCTTTTGTTTCCTTCTCTTTTTATCAATGATTGTTCTGTTTGGTATTTTTCCAAGTAATACATGGTATTTTGGGCCTTTTAGGTCTTAATGGACAGTGCAAGAAGGCTTTGGTAACCAGTGCTAGTTATACTTTGTGGGGAGTGAGTGGAGTGTAACTAGTTTAGTTTGGAGCTGATAAAAGGACTAACTTTTGCTTCCTTATACCTGGATGATGGAAATACTTTACTTTTGTCTCTGAATCTTATTCCCCCAACATTTGTATTACTTGCGCTTGATGTTCTTCTGTTGTTTTTTGTATCCTTTGTGCATCTTCATTCTCTTTTTGAGGATGGTGGTAATGGAAAATTTCCTCTCTACCCCCTCATACATCACAGAGGCCTGTGGTGTGATCCAAGTGGCCTTTTGAGATCTGATGTGGTACATTATTTGCTAGAGCCATGGAAACAGTGGCAAGCTCTAGAGGTGGAACTAAAAGGGGAAGATCTGAGGTAATTGGTATTTTAACTAAAAATTTGCAAGGCTTTCTTGTTTCTCATCTCTCTGCAAGGTAGTTTTGTATCTTCTTGAATTAAAACCATAGGGTTATGTTCCTTGTGGCGCATCAATACTTGTGGTAAGTAGGCGATCCAGATACTTTTTGCACTCAAGATGCACTTAGGTATTCCAGACCAGAAACAGGGAGGCAGGAAGATGCAAGAAGACATTATTTCTGATGGCCAGAATATGGGATGAAAGCTATTATTTGTATTTCTGGTTTTGCTTGTAAATGTCTATATGAATTTGAGCATATAGCTTCATTTAATCTCAGCTGGGGGATAAGGAGAGACAATCTCTGTTGCAGGTTAGCCTTACACATAGGGCTCTTCTGAGAATTTCCTGTAATGCTGTATCAAGGAACGACTTTTGCTGTTCTCTCAGCCTCAAGTTTCTTCCAAGTGAGACACTGGAAGGTGTAGTGCATTGTAATCTGGAGAACTTGGGCACTGACACAAGTTGTACATGTTCTTGCTTTTTATTAAGGAGTATCTAGAATCTTGGGTGTGTGCACCCCTGTGTTTGTAGATACATTCTGAAATTCCTACAAAGTCATATAAAATTATCTGGGAGCTTTGTGATAAACATCAGCAAATAAAACTTTGAGCTGTATCCCCAGAAGAAAATTACACGACCTGGTGCCATCTAACTACTTCTGAGGTGCTCAAATCCTGAACAGATCTTCCAGGTCCCTTCATGTTTATTTTTCCCCACTACTGTCTGATGCTGGAGGTCATTAGACTGCCATTTTTTGTTTCCTGAAGTGCCTAAAACTCTGTGCAGGGTTATTTCTTTTGACAGTGCTGCTCAGCACCAGTGTGTAGCTTCTGTCTGTTGGGATCCATAATCTTGGCACTAATTGTTCTCAGGAGTACAGTACCAGCCTGCTCATGGAAATGATGGGAGACACCCATTTTGTCTGGCATCCTGGTGGCTGCAGCACATGTCCTGTCTGTGGAAGCCACGGGTTATGTAGCATTTCTCAGGCTGCTGTAGCCAGCAGATAATTTTGCAGTGAGAGGTATAACTCTCTCTGCCTGTTTCCAAAGACTGTCTTCTCTGCTTGAAGTAATTAAATATTCATGATGTTTGAGAGCAGAGCAGAAGCAAACAAGCACACAAGCATAAACACGGCTATGCAGTTTAGTGTTTAGGATACTCACAGGGCAGGACTTGGGAACCTGGTTTTCTCCTCATAGGAGGACTCTATTAATGTCTGAATGCAGTGGATTTACTGTTTCACACTCAACTCTGTGTATATGAACCCATGAAAGAATTAGTGCCTAACTCAGAGTTGCAGTTTCTAGTAGAGGGCAGAGAGGTGAAGAGTAAAGGTTTGACACGGAGCTGTCCAGATCTGTCACGCCCGCTTGGGGATAACACTGATTGTTTGGCCAGGATGGTTGAAAGAGAGACTGGTTACACGTACTGAATGTTACTGTGTATCTGGTTTATCAGAAATCGCTCAGTGATCCTGTTTTTCCCAGGGAGAGTAGGAACTTGAAGGACTTTGTATGGAAATATGTATGCTGCTCTTGAATATTTAGCTCATGACACCTGTGCTGAGAAGGATGGTTCAGTTCTTTTTTTCTTTGCAAGGTATTATTATTTCTATTTGTTCAGATTTTTTTTTTTGTTCTGATTTGCCTTTCTCTTTTTAAAGGCAGCTTCAGTCGTGTCAGTAATTAGCTAAAAAATTTGCAGCAATAACAGAATAAGAGGGTTAAGGTGAAGGAGGTAGTTTGCTGATCTCCCCAGCACATCTGCAGCTCTATTAATTTAATTAGAGCTGCACTGTATAAATATTTAACTTGTTCTAACTTCTTTTCAAGTTCCTTTGGTTTTCAAATAGTTCCCGGCTCCAGATTATCCTTTTTACTCTTCTATATATTCGAGAGAGGGGAAGTAAAAAAAGCCCAAACCAAACTTGTCTCTGAAATGTAATCAAATGGAAGACTCACGGATTTTTGCCTTTGTGCCTACTCTCTTGCTAAATTAATTTCTCTCAGGCCCTCTGTTATGATATGAAATGAGGACTGTCTCTTTGGTTCCAGGGGTGCCTTTTTCCATTCTGCGATTTTTGAATCCTGATGCTGGTGAGAACCAGCTTGGTGCAGGACTGCATGGAGGATGAGCAAAGTGCAGCTCGGAGCTGCTTAGAGAAGCAGGAGTAGCTTTGTCTGTGGATGGCACACAGAAGTGTGATGGGAAGGTCTTCAGACACAGGCCAGAGGAATGAGACATGGAAACAAAGAAGGATGTGCTAATGAGGAGGTGTGGGTAAAAAATAAATACAGGCCAGATACCAGAAAAATTACTGGGAGCTGTTTTATGAAAAATTATCTGTTGAAGCGAGATTTCTGACTAAAGCAGTGCTGTGGGTTGTCAGAGTAAGAGAAGGGTCTGTTTCTGACCTGGTGCCTTTTTTTTTTTTGCTGATCACTGGTTGAACAGTTGCCTCAGTTTCCCCAGGTAAAACATGGTGACAGCAGCCCAAGGTGCCTGCGCTTGGGACTGGAGGGGTTGAATTCGGTGGTGTGTAGATAAAGAACCTAACTATTTTTTGTGCAGTGCCCTGGATGCTGGGTTGTCTCCTTGATGCTATGCCACACCTGGTTGTGTTGAAGTGGTTCTTGAAGGATTGTTGTTGAGGATATCAATGATTTCCCCAGCCCAAGTGTCACGAGGGGAGACAGAGGGTGGATAGATTTTACCAGTTGCCTAGGCCTATAACAACTAGCGACCAAACTTATTCAGAGTGACCAGCACCCCAAAACCCAGTCTCACTCACAAGTCCTCATAAAGACATCCGATTTATGTCTAATGTAAAATAGGTTATGGTTTATTAGACACAGATGAGAATGGAACACAGGACTAGACAATTTTTTACTACACAATACATGAAAAGCTATTCATAGCTAAACAAACATATATATATATATATATGTTGCCCATCATAGGGAGATTAAAACAATACAGCAGTAAAAAGAAAAAAGGTATCTATTAATATTATTATAGCTAGCAAAGAAGAATACAATTTAGGAAACCAATGTTCTTACCAAATCCAATTTTTTGGAGCTGGGGANCTGTCCTGCCACACAAAGACTTGCCAAACAGCCTGCAGCATTGAGCTCCTCTGATCCTTCTGTCCCTCTATGTTACGAGGCTCTCTAGTTCCCTCAGCAGGCCCCTGTCACTTTGCCTGCTCTGGGGTTGACACCGGATCACCTGGTCAAAGGCCATGGGCTCCAGCAGCCAGGGACAGCATAGAAACAAGATGATGGACATAGGAGTTGTCATGATGTTACGATCATCCAGAATAACTGGGGAACTATCCTGGGCTTCTCCATCCTTAATGTAATCCAGGTTCACTGTGGCACATTAATGTGATTTCTGTGTAAAGGGAAACTTGCTTGGCTTTTGTTTCTTCTTTAGCATGGTTCTGTTTTCAGCTATGAAGGCAAGACAAAGCTAGAAGTTTTGGGGTGAAGTTGCTGTAGAAACGGACAATTTTAGGATGTTGGAAAGCCTGGAGATACTCCAGTGGCAGCTGTCCTTGGTGAGGACCAGGGGGCACTTTAGCGCCTAGAGGACAGTGGTTGTGGAGGGGATGCAGCCTGCCAGGCTTGTCTAGAGAGCCGTCATTGCTGCTGATAGGATCTATAGGAGGGATGTGGATATGGCATTTCACTATCAGAAACAAGTACAGTGGTACATTGCATACAATTTCTGTTTTTCCAGTCCTGAAGGTGATCCAGTCCACCCTTGTGATATTCTGATCCTCCTTTGTATTAACAGAATGTCCTACCTGAATCCCAGTAAATTACTTTAGCATATTCCTGTCCCGTGCCTACTCAGATTAATATGAGTATTAAGTGAGATATGGTCTAAAATTGAATCCTGAGCAATGTTCTTGCAGATTCCTTCCAACCCAAGAGCTATCCTGCAAGCCAGTCTCTTGTCATCACTGTTTTAAAAAGGTTCCTACTTAGTATTGGTTCTTCTGCAAATTTCTCTCTTTTTCAATTTAACTAGGAATGACTATGATTATAAGAGAGTACATGTATTTGAATATCTTTTTAACAGCTATGCTCATTGCTTTCTCAGGATCTGGCATTGCCTTTTAGTTCATTTCAGGACAAACACACAGTGGCTGAAATTTGCACAGTGGCTGTAGTTCAGAAGGGTCTTTAGGGATGCACATGGGAATTGTATATGCCTGTAACTGTGCCTCTGCCTGTTTGGGGAGGAAAAAGAGAAGAGAAAGTGGCAGAACCAGTGTTTGAGGGCATGTCTACATCACTGCTTGTGTAAATTGGTGATTTGGAGTTTGTGCTATTACATGGAAGTGATGTTTTTTGCAAATGTGAAAATAAACCTGTCAATAGAGGATTTGGTGATTTTCTGAGAAGTTCATGTGAATGTGCAGCTGTTTGTGGAAAAATGTATTTGTCAGCACATGTAGATACATATGCTTATGCTCCTTATGATAGGAGACTTAGAGGGATGTTATTTTATGCGGGTTATCCATTAAGTTTGCATTCTTACACAGGCAGAAAAGAACTTCTTCTGGTTTGCTTTTGTATGTTAATATGTGACCAGCTGGTATAGCCATGAAAACAGTGGTTGGCCAGACTGAGTATTTATACAGCTTAATGAGAATGGCTTAAACAAGACCACCCACCTTAAAATGCTCTCCAGTTCTCTGCTTCCTATCTCCATTAAATAGCAAAGATCTCTGTTGCTTTGAGGCTAAAAGGATGAGGAAGTGCTGCCTGCCTACAGGAGCATTGTGTTTCCTTCAACATGACAAACAGTACAGTGTCCCACACTGAGCTGATTGGAACTGAAGGTGCTCCCAGTCGCTTGCTGGATTTTCCTGCAATACTGAAGTCATTGTCTGTTTTCAGCCAGAAGCTCTTACAGACCTTGTGTGTTAACGTTCCTGTCACAGTTTACCATAAAAGTCAGGATCAGTGTTGCAGTAATTTCACTGGCCCAGGTCAGGACAAAGAGAGTTGCAGTGCTCCCATTTGTGCTTCCTGCTTCAGTTGAAGAATTGCATCAGGCTTTCCTTAAAGAGAAGTTGATGGCATCTCCCCATCATAAGACGAACATGAGTGGCCATAATAACTCAGAACATGTTTCTGTTCTCCAACAGCATCCAAAAGTGAATGTCTGTGGGAAAGCATAAAAACAAGGCACACTATATTACATGCTCCATGACAATTTCTGTCCAACACTCTCCCAGCCTCCAGCCAAGTTCTGGAGGGAAGTCGTCCTGTATTGACCTCTTTCTTCAGCACAGTAGGATCTGGGGGATTTGATAATAGGAGAACCTATGGTTATCTATCTTACAGCTTTGAAAATACAGAGACTGCTCACACTGATTTATAGCTCTACATTGAGTGATAATATTGTGAGGCCTATGAGAAGTCTGAAGCAGTCTTCATGACCTGCTGTATGATTTGGATCTTGAAAAAGCTTATGGGACTCATTGCTGTAACTAATACATTGATGGGTTTGACAACACAGTCTCTTTTGACAGTTTTGCATGTTTAAATTATGGAAGCAGCTTGAGGTATTTTTTGTAACAAACCTAATGGCACCATAACTAACCAAACAGAAGGCAGTAGAGGATAAATCAGTTTTAGTAGGCCTTTTAATCAAATAGTGAAGAGCTACCCATTGTGAATGGGGAAGACTGTAGGTCAGATCAGTGGGAGCTGAATGCTGTCTTACTGCTGAGGGGATAAACTGAAGTGAATAACAGAGGATTCAAAACTATTACAGGATTTTCTTTTTTGGAAATGCATTCTGCTACATTTCCACTCTCCCCTACTTTCTGAAAAAGTGAAGAGCAACAGCCTAGAAAAACTGCAGACAGGTTAGCGGTAGACAAACAGGAGGGAATGAGATTATTGTTTCTAGATGATTCTCTGCCTAGCAAGATTACAGAGCAACCTTGCACATGCAAGATTTTATATTGTAGCAACAAATTTTACTTTATGTTACTTTATATGTTACTATTATGTTAACTTTGTTATATCAGATTTCCCAAAATTTAATGCTGAATGCTGTTTCAACTGGGATTCTTCTCTGGAAATTATACCTTAGATTAACTTGAAATAAGATTGAGAGTCCTTCTTAGCATATACTTCATAATATGAAACTGTCAAAGCCTTTATTTCTTGAAAACATCACTTAGGCCGTATGGTCATCTGTCTTACCTACTTCTAAATTTGAAATTTTCATTTCATATGAATAAATGCTCAAAATTAGGTAATTTCAGTTCTCAACCTGTTCCTCTGAGAAGACAGACAACTGTTACTGCAAACCCAGAAAGTTGAGACAATGGTGTCTGGTGGGCTCAAAGAGTCTTTAGCAGAAGACATCTTGCCCTAGCTTCTGCATGAATCATGTTTCCAAGCATGCTTTTGAAAGAGTGTTTCTGAATGCGTCAACTAAGAGCATTCCCCAAAACTTTATCTTTCACAATGTGTATTTTTCCACTATTGTTTTATGTTAGATATGTATTCTATCTTTTTTAAGAGGAAAACTAAAAGTAAGTGCTTTTGTTGCAAGTAAACCATGACAGCTCTTATGCAGCAGCTGTTTTTCAGGTGACTGAACAAAAGCTGTGAACTGATCAGTGTCAAATCTTAAATTATTAATCTAACAGTTAGAGAAAGCATATGGCAACTCTTAAGATAAAGAGTTGATACACTGTAAAGATTTTGAGGCTGTTGCAGTGCAGGCAGTAATGTGGGATGCTGTTAAGATGAGTAACAAGCAGTATGAAAGATATAAACAAACAGGTCTGCTTTAGGCACCTAACATCTAAATCAACATTAGCTTTTCTAATCTAGCAGGCACTCACAGTCCTTCCTGCTTTTCATTTTGCAGCAGGAGAGAGGATTGTTTACTTCAAGCAAATTAAAGCAAAAAAGTTTCCAAAGAAGTACAGGGAAGGTTGTGAACTGGAAGGAGAGGGAAGTTTAGAGGATGTTGGTGTGGTGAGGGAGCAGTGGCGCAGGTAATGGAGAAGCACAACAGATTCACACCTTGGCTTACCTCTGTGTATCTCTTGGTGAGCTTACCAGCAGGCATTTCTTAAACGGGTTTCTTTAGATCTCAGGTGAACCAAAACTTGGAGGTCACATCCTTTAATGATTTGATCACTGGTGCCAGTGCTATTTTCTCCTCACTGCTGAAATTCATGACTTTTGGTATAAAGTCAATAGCAGAGCCTAATGACCTGCTTTCTAGGCTATATTTAGGTGGGCAAAAGGCTGCTCTGATTTGAAAATCACTGTTCCCTTCCCAAACTTGGTCTGGTATTCCAAAGGAGTCTTTCCTTCCTTTCTGCCTGGGCCTTTCTGCCACATGCACTTGGTAGAAACATGCACAGAGAGAAACGGAAGAGTTTTTTCTTTTCTTATTGTGAAACGTTCCTCAGGTGAGAGGATGTCCGTGGCAAGCCTGGCTGCTCTGCAGGGGACTTTTGGAATGATCAGGGTATTGAAGAAGTGACAATGGTTCATATTGCCCTAATTAAACAGTGCTTGCTCTGAACTCTTTACACTTTTCTGCCCTGTTTGCAAAGAAAGTTCTTATGGTTGCTCTGTAGAAAGCTCTAGCTTCAGTTTATACTGGATACCAGTAAGTTCCAGTGCAGATGTTTTGGTGACCCAGCTGGGGCTGGGAGGAACAGGCACAGAGGTAGGGTGTGCTGTTCATGCATTCTTTCCAATCAGCGATTTCCCTGGTTTGGTTTGGGCACAGGCATACATTGACTATGTGGGGTGAGGAGTGTGGATGTAGGTTGGATAGGTAAAGTGTCCGAGAAGAAATGTTTTATGAAATTTTTAATCTGCAACTGCAAAGGGCCTATGAGATCACTCCAGCCTCTGGCCCTCTACATACATCATGAGTTATAGATTTTTACAGTCTTATCCTTGAATTGAATCGAATCACTCCAGTGCATTTAACACATTTGTTCCCATTTTGATTTGAAAATGAGGCTTGTCTTAAAATAATTAGAGGTGGTTTATCTGGTGAGATACTCTTTACCAGTTCTTGATTAAAAAGGGAAGCCTTATTTTTTTGAATTGAAAGTTTTATATATAAAGGATCATAGCTACCAAAAGGTGTTTAGGGGGAGTGGTTCTTGTGCAAACTGGCACGTGGCAAAGGATGTTCCCAGCACCATGTGGGGAAAGATGAGCAGTGAGTGGCTCTCAACCCCAATCTGCCTGCGTTTACTTTCTGCACAAGTATTATGGCGATGGCCCAGCACGGCAGGAGGGGGAGGGTGCCTGTGGGGCTCAGTGCTGCAGATGCTTTGTAACATTTCAGCTCTTTGTGCTGTCTGAATAGAGCAAATAAGGCAGTCAGGCTAATTTGAAAAGATGCTCGATTAGGCATGGAGTGTTTAATACTCTCCCTCTGTCCCTAGCTGCTGCAGAACCTCCATTTTGCCTTCCCAGAGCTCCAAATGGAGCCTGCTGCTTCCCCTTTGCAGAAATCCTGGGCTGAGGGTGATATCTGGAGACAGAGAGGCTGAAACAGTGAAGTTACACAAGCAGGTTCTCTGGTGAACCCTTCTGCAAAGTGCTCATGTCCTGAGGACAGCCTGTGAGCTGCAGCAGGATGTGTCCATGGGTAGTGGGCAACCAGGGAGTCCACAAGGACTGTCAGCATCTGGCATCAAGCAAGCCAGAGGCAACGGTTTGTCAATTAATGTGTCAATTAATTGTGGTGAGGCCTTGGTGTGTTACCCATTCCAGTGAAGTGGCCTTGCTGAATAAACAAGGATTATCACTCAGTGTTTTCAGCAACCTCTGCAGTTTTGCAGCTGTTGAGTAGTTTGCTTAATTTGGTGCCCATTGGTGTTGGGGATTCAGAATGCCAGGTCAGTCACCTCCTCTGATGGTCAGACAGCCATGGTGGCTGTCAGTCTTGCTGGACTGTCCATCCCCAGCATAGCTGCAGCCCCTTGTACAGCTTCTGTTGCTTCAGCCTTCTGTGCTTCTCTGTAAACAGCAATAACCATTGCTTTACAGGAGGGCTATGCAGCATTTAATGTTTGCTTTGAGATCTGCAGAAGTACCTAGAAGACTCCCTCTGCCTAGTCATAAATGCTTACAATAAGTGCACTACTGAATATGGAAGAGTCTGGTTCTGTAAGACCTAGAAAGCTTGCTGTTCCTCACAGAAAGCATCCTTCTTCAGCTGTTCTTTTTATTTCTTTTCTAAAATTTTGTTAAAGTATATCATATTTCACATTTAAGTACATCATACTGAGCAGAGCACAGGTAGAGGAGGAAAAACTGAATTTTCAAGTAGATTTATTTTTCCTGATAATTGAGAAATAAAATTTCTGACATGCTTAAGATTAGACCTTTCAAATGTGACAGATGTTACTGTGAAGCAGATAGTCTCCAATAAGGGGAATATATATGTTACTGCATATGACCTAATGGCCAAATGCATAGTGGAAGATGGGTTTACTATCTGTTTTTTTGCTATATCAGAGCTTTGATCAGTTCTGGAAATTTCCCTGTAGTCTGTTCTATCCAGAGCTTTTTACTCTGCTGTTGAATTGCTTGCAGCATTGCTGATCTTTCCTGTTGAAAATAACTCAATTATTGCCCCAAATTCTGCTTGTTTGTTGTGTTTTATTTTTTAAAAATTAAATACAAATATATGTACTACATCGCCCAGAATGGTCCTTGTGAATAGCACCCATCAAAAGCTCTGAGGTGAATATAGATGTAATCTTCCATTAGCTATTCAGTCTATCAAAAAATGGAGCCATCTGAAATGGATAGTGGTGCAAAAGCACCCACAAACAGGCTTGCACACCAAGGAGGACTTTGGGTCTTTATTTTAAAAAGTGATACATGCAAACATTGGCAGTTCCATTTATTTCTCTTTTGTAAGTAAAGCCTATCTAATCATTTTGTGCAAATTTAATAATTATGTGTAATGACTGAATTAGGACTATAATTTAAGGAAAAGACTCAATTCCTCGCCATGTTTGTCTTATCATTTAATTGAAAAGTAACTTCTTTCCTCCCTCTTACATAGACTAAATGAGTCCTATGTACTATCTTAGTCTCTTTGAAGTTAAGTGTCCTGTAGACATTGCAATTGTTAATATTGTAAGGGATGTGGGAGTGAGTTAGATGAAGTTAGGAGGTGCTGCTCTTTTCAAAGGAGGCAGTCATGATGATAGCTGCATTTTCAGTGTGTAGGAGCATCTGGAGCTTTGCTTATCGATGACCTTTGAAAATTGTATAGATTTCTGAGTTTGGGCACTCAGGCTTTAAAAATATTTGTATTATGCCTGTTCCTCTGTAATCTTTCTTTATAATACCCTCTCTATAAAATGCAAATACAATAATTGCATTAACCTATCTGGCAGGTGCTCTGCTCTTGATTAGAACTGCAAAGAATTTTTGTTGGTATACTGCTTAATGAAAGGGCTGGGCTTTTACTCAACACTTGTACTAAATTTAGTAAGAAAAAGTGTTAGAGCTGCATCTACCTTCTTTGTTCTTGCTGAGATCAACATGAAATGAGAACACCTGAAAAATCCTTTCTTACCTTCCTGCTGAGGCCTGCTCTGAGTGCTGACCTGGGCACCCAGACCCAGCTGGAGCCACCTCATGAGTGAACCTCTGCTCAGCCCTGGAGAGAGTTGTAGCTACTTGAATGGATGTGAATAGTCTTTCTTTTAAGTAGACCACAAGTGCTTCAGTCTGAAAGGCACTATTTTTTCAGAGGGAGATTTTTCTTCATTTTATTGCCTTCTTTCTTGTGTTGTGCTCAGAAATGCTGCCATCTTCATTACATGCTCTGCATTCCCCTATACCACAGGTTCTGACAACTCTTCTTCCTATGCAGCCTGGAGTCCTCCTTTGAACATCACCCCATGAGTTATCTCCCTTCGCTGCTGCACTACTTTGTCTCCACTGTTAACTTACACACACTGCTCTCATCCTATAAAATGAGACCTTCCATCTGGCTTATTATTCCAGGCAGTGAAGTCGGCAAAACCTGAAACAAAACAACAAAATGCGGCACTGCCTTCCCAGAGGGAAGTGATGACATGCATGTTCACACTGCTGCTCAAGCTTTTTGGCCTTTCAGAAGAGGCTCCAAAGAAACATGTCATTTCTTAGCAGTTCTGGCTCTTGCTGTATGTTACCCAGGGGCAGCCTTGAACATTCACCTCAGGGCTTCTCTGAAGTTTCTAACTTTGGCTGGAGACCTTGGCCTCTGATGGCCAGTATGCTCATCATTGGAAGCCATTTGGTCTGGTTTGTCCAGCTGGACTGCTCATAGCTCACCTCATCCGGCTCAGTTTGACAGTGTTCATTAGACCCTTACAGACCTAAGAAAGATCTATTAGGAGGAAATGGGATTGGAAACCCTGTAATGGCCCACAGTAGAGTTATTAGTTGTCTCTCAGCTTCAGCTGTTTGGGGCACACTAACGACTTTGGTGACTTAGGGACAGGCTGTCTGACAATACATCAGTCACTGTATTTTCTCCAGCAATAAGGCTAAGGACTGGCCTTCTGTGCCCACTGCTCTCATGCACCTCTGTTTTCTAGATACAGCTGAGTCACAGAATCATAGCTAATCTCTTTTTTGTTTTTTGCAGTATTATACAGGCAGGAAAAGCAATCAGGGAGAGGTTAAATGGTTTTTCTGTCATCATATGTGTCTTTAGACAAGCCAGGAATAAAAATCACATTTCCTAGTAACCAGTCCTGGGCTTTAGAGGAAGGCCATGGTTGTGCAAACTACTTGTCAGACATCCTTTGGGACAGTAGTGTGCTCTGTTGAGCACATTGCATGACTCTTTTAAAGAATCTCTGAATTTTTTAAACTGATCTCAACTGTTTAGTAATTTCAGCAAGCTTTGGTTCACTGATAGACACTGCTGAGATTAGAATGTAGGTGAAAAAGGTGATTGTGAGGTGGGAAAGATGGAGAGAGGCAGAAGGAGGGAGGAGGACTCTGTTTGGCCACAGATTTGCAAAGCCCTGTGAGGTGCAGAGGAATGACATATAGCGAACGACCAAAAGCTCACTTGCAAATCTTCTTCCTATAGATTGGAGGATAATGGGAAGGAGACTCCTGAAGGAAGAGGAAGAAAAGCCTGCTAAGCTTGGCTGTCATGACTGCACGAGCTGGTGTTTAGTTGCAGCTCAGTGTGGGTGGAGATGTAGGGAAGCACCTTGGGCAGTTGGTGTCCTCGTGCTGTTTTACCTGCTGCTGCTCCTGTCTCCTGGTGAAAGGCAGGTTGCACCTGAGTTTACTTCTAGGACCAGGCTGTCCCGTTCTGCTGTAAAAGGGGGACTCGGGAAGGATTTTTTTAAATAGATTTCTCGGACAAAAAATAAAGCGCAAATATGGCAATATTGTATCTGAGAACTGTTTACTGATAAAGAAGGGTAAGTGTTCCTACCAAAGGGGGACAGAAAAAGGAACAAAGAGGAAAAAAGAGAGGCAGAGAGAGAAACAGAACACCAGGACAGATCGCTCCCGCTGTACCCCTGGCGCCCCATCGATGAGGGTTTGGCAGATGGAGCTGAGCTCTGGAGCGGCCAGAGTCTGCGTGGCTCCCGGGGCGGCTGGGCGGGATTTACAAACCGCAGCAGCTGAGTGGGCNGAGAACAGGAGCAGGATTCGAGGAGCAGCTGCAGGCGGTCAGGGTCAGAGCACGGTGGCTGCAGGCAGTGGCGGCTCCGGGCTGGGTGCAGGCAGGGTGCAGGCGGCAGCGCTCCGGGCTGGGTGCAGGCAGGGTGTAGGTGGTGGCGGCGGTGGCTCTGTCGGGAAAGCAGCGAGCGCAAGGTTGTCGTGGTGATGGAGCTGCCTCAGGCAAGCAGCAAAGCAGAGCAGGACACAGGCAGGCAGAACAGCCAGGAAGGAAGTGGGATTGCAGGGAGGAAAATGTGAAGGGGGCGAGGGGGGCACAGCTGACCCTCCAGGCGAGCCCCTGCTCCCTCCAAGAAACCCAAAGAAAATGGCCCCGGTTGTGTCACAGTTAGCTGCTTTGATGTGCTTGGCATGACTTCCCGCTCACTTTTCCCGCACGTTTTTCCCACGCATCCGGGTATCTGATCCACCCGTGAGGGGAGGTCGCTTGCAGACCCGCAGTGGAAGCTTCCTCTCTCCTGATCGCTGCCAGGCAAAGCCTCTCGGGGGACAGAGCTCCCAGCACCTACACAGACCCTCAGGTAATTTTTTCACCTCACGTAAAACATACGTGGAGGCATAAACGAAAATCAGATCAGTCTCTCACACAGGCCAAATGGGATGTCCCTGACACCCCAGTGATGACTATGGATTAAAGAGGGTAGAAGAAAGCAAGGGCTGGGCACAGATTTCATCACTCTTTCTGTCCTTAAACAAATATTCCCCATCTCCAGTAAGGAGCAGAGGCATTCCCGAGTCTCAGTGTGATAATATGCTAACAGGCACAGCTCGGTGTGCAAAAGCAAAGCTGCAGCCTTAACACAGGGCAAAAAAGATATCCAGTGATAAAAAAGTCCAGTCACATGTAATGGAAGAAAAGCCTGGATATCAGTAGGAGTTCTGAAGTTGCTGGTTAAGGCCTGGCATCCTGGGCTGGGTCTGTTCTGCTTCACCTGCCACAGTGGCCACAACACAGTGTATTTGTTCTGACTGGCAGCACCATGTAATTGCATTTGTGTTCAGTGACTATCAGTGTTTCCAGTGTGTTTTTCTGAAAGGTCATCTCATGCCAGAAGAGACTTAATGCCATGTCCATCTCAGATCTGTTGATTTTGTCTTGATGCCTAGCCTTTCAGTGGGAGAGACTAGAAAGCCAGCCCTACCATTTCATCCCTTAAATAAAAATGTGGTTCAGCCTCATAGTGGTGTTAACCTCTGAATACTAGTTATTTTTGAGCTTCTGGCTGTGAGAGATGGACATTCCATATATTTTAATGGGGAGGCTGGTTCACACAGAAATGTGCTTGCTTTGATTCTTATACCATTTTATTAAAAAATTTAAAATCAACTAAACCAATCAAACAAACAAACAAACAAACAAAAAAAAAACAACCAAACGAAAACCAAAAAAGGAAAAAGGAACCCCAACCCAAACCATCAGAACCTCACTAGTCCTGTCAATTGTTTCTTAGTGTTACCCTGGGGCTTCCCCTGGTTCCTTGTGTCCAATGTTATGGGACTTCTATGCCTGTGTCATGCCTGGTAGTTCCCTAGTTTCCCTGCTTCCTCTGTTGCACTGTTTCTATTAGTGATCTCCCATAGCAATTCACTGAATACACTAAAAGTTAATTTGCTGGGGTGTGCTTTGAGTAGACCTAAAATGGCTCTGCACAGCTGGGAGAATCTGCAACATCCCGTGAAGGCAATGAAAAAGCTGGCATTAGTCAGACACACTGAAAGAAGTCTCTTTAAAAATGATTAGGGAGTAGAGTAGATATGGGAAGCAGGGACAATTGATGGGTCATGGAAGATAATCTAATCCCCTATTGGTTTAGGCTGTCTTTATATACAGGGATGGTCACTTTTTCAATGAGATGTAAGTTTGGAGGTGAGAGGAAGCTGCAGGAAGGCTGCTTTATTCAAAGTACTCTGGAGAGATCATTTTAATTGTCCAGGCTATTTCTAGAGTCACAGCAGTCTAAAATGGAATCACTGGGGAGGATTTCAGTTAGCAAGAGGGAAAAAAAGTACATAACTGTGATTAATTCTCTCTTTTTTACCTCCTTTTGCCTTCCTTTTCTGCCAACATCCGTTAGCCCTTTAAAAAAAAATAAGGTGAACAAGTTTACACTGCACAGTGCATGTTTGCCCCTCACAACCTTCCCCTATTTCCCTACACATTTAGCAGAGAGATGAAGTTCAATTGATGGAAATTTCAAGTGCAAAGTTCTGCATGCGGGTTGGGATCTCAAGCACAAATACAAGCTAGGTAAAGAATAGACTGAGAGCAGCCCTGAGGAAAAGAATTATGGGGTGTTGGTTGATGAGAATCTCAACATGACCCAGCCAAGTGCACTTGCAGCCCAGAGAGCCAACTGTATCCTGAACTGCATTAAAAGAAGCCTGACCAGCAGGTCTGGAGAGGTGATTCTGCCCTCCACTCCCCTCTAGTGAGACCCCACCTGGAGAACTGTATCCAGCTCTGGGGTCCCCAGCACAGGAAGAACATGGACCTGTTGAAGTGACTCCAGAGAAAGGCCAGCAAGATCATCAAAGGTATGGAGCACCTCTCCTATGAGGAAATGCTGAGAGGTGGGACTGTTCACCCCAAGAATAGAAGGTTCTAGGAAGACCTTATGGTGGCCTTCAAGTACCTGAAGGGAGCCTACCGCAGAGCTGGAGAGGGACTTTTTACAGGGCTGTGTAGTGATAGGACAAGGGGGAATGGCTGTACGCTGAAAGCCAGTGGGTTTAGGATTGGAAGAAATTCTTTACTCTGAGAGTGGTGAGGCACTGGAACAGATTGCCCAGAGAAGCTGTGGATGCCACAGCCCTGGAGGTGTTCAAGACTGGTTAGATGGAGCTCTGAGCAATCTGGTCTAGTGGAAGGTGTCCTTGACCACGGCAGGGGTTTGGGACTAGAAGATCTGTGTGGTCCCTTCTGACCCAAACCATTCTATGAATAAAACTAGGAGGTATTTCTCTAACCAACCCCACTGAAGTGTGAGCCTGATACAGCATCTTAGATCACCCTAATTTGAAGTGATCTTACAAGATGCAGAATCAGGTAGGGGCTGCAAAAAGTAAGTTGTATTTCAAATTGGTACCTAAAACATGTATTTTTCTTCATGATTCTGTGGAAGTACCTGTGTTGACACATTCAACACTATTCTTAAAATAACAGAAATTTTAGTGAACCAGCAAGGAGGCTTTTTATTTATTTAAAATAGAAAAAAAAATGAAAGGGATGAATAACGAGATTGAAGGGAATAAGATGTGTTTTTATTTAAATCTGTGTTTATAGGATGCCCAAGAATACAGACTGGCATGCTGAGAACCTGAACTTGTGCCTCAATAAAGTCCCAGCAGCAAGTTCATTGATATCTCACTGTTGGACTAGAGGCTTTTCAAATTCAAATGGAATGAATGCACTTGGAGAGTTGAAGTGCTTGGAATAGTAACTTCAAATGGGGGAAAGCACAGGCAAGCTGTCATGCTCAGGAACATGCTCATATGCTTTCCCCCAGCTGTCTCACCATTTCTTGGGCTCCTGCATAACCTGGTATATCCTGGTATGTCAAGGTACCTTGATCCTGATGGATGCCTACTCTGGAGTCAATTTAGGATTCTGTCAATCTGCTAATGTATCCGTACCCCAGCCTCATCCCTTTTTTGTTTTCCAGTTGTGTACCTACACTTAGATCTCAGATTTCTAACACACTTCTAGTACTTCTGCTTCTTTAGGTGAGCTAGCCTGGGCAAATGACTTGAGAAGGTTTTCTCTCCTGACTTGACTGATGTCACTGCACTCATTTTGTTTCTGTCCTGTGCCAGATTTCCTCTATAGTCAATGTAATTTCTGCATTGGGATCTTGAGCTGAATGTCTCTGGAAAGAGATTTTCCAGTCTTGCAGTGTGTTCCATGTGGTGCCAGTTTGTGGTGGCAGAAATTGGTACTGAAGGAGTGTTAGTGTTGGCAGGCAACAGGAATCTCAAACATCACAATACTATACTGTGACATGTGGAGCACCCCTGCCCTCAGCATCCTTTCCGGGTTTTCAAGTGTGCTGGCAACATTTGCAAATGCTGTGAATCACAGAGCACAGACTGATATTTTCCATTTGCTTTTTTGGTTATATTTTTCATTTCAGGAGTACTTCAGTTTGTAGTGTGAAGGAAGGCAGGAGAAGAGCAGGGATTCTGGTAGGGCTGGGCTTCATACAGATAAGTTGACCACCTGCTTTGACCCGTGGAAACTTGTGACCCGTGTCACTGAGGTCTAAGAAAACCAAATGTTGTGCACCTGCTTCTAATTACAAATCCTCAGATGACCAGGCAAGTGCTTATGGAAAGAATTGCACCCCTTGGATATCTGACATTGCAGTCTGGTCTGCATGTAGTTTCCTTGGGATACAGTTAAGGCATTCTCAAGAATAACCTCCCTTGATTTGGGATGCTGTTGAATATGAGGCAGGGGTGCATCATAGGAGTTATTTCTCATATAAGCAATATTTCTATTATGTTTCTTTGAAATGCTGTGATAAGAGTTGATGAGCCTTCTGAGCATTTCTCTTCTGTGTTCTGTTGTGTATCAAGCTTTCCACCTGGAAGCACTAGTCAAGGGCCCACAGAGTTTACTAATTATGTGTATTGGGTTTTATTGATAAAATTGCTGCAGAATCCAGCAAAGGGGGTTAATAGAAGAGAAATACGGTGTGTACTACAACGTGGAATGGAATGACACCCTACCCTGCACAGCAAGTCTGAGTTGAAAACAGAGGGAGAATAGAACTATTGTTTGTTTGCTTATGAATAGTGACTAGAATACTTCCAGGAAAACAGGCCTGATGAGTTTGGCTTCACCATGGACCTTTCCACATGGTGTATTGTTCAACAGAAATGAGCCACTTCCTTTGGCCCATCCTGGTTCAGGGAAGCAAGGAGATACCATCTGGTTCTATATGAGAGCAAGTGTTGATTGATAACCTGAAATGAAAAATCTAAATTTAAAATTAAAAAATATCTTCTCTTGGGCTAGGATTTCCCATTTCGTTCATGACTGGTGATCTGTCTATTGGCATGAACAGTCTAATGGCTCAGAAACTTCACAGCATATTTTCTAACATCTATTTCAAAACCAGCTTTTTAACCAGGGCTGTTCCTTCAACGACACTGGGATGTTTCACTGAGCAGCACAAGGTGCTTGGTTCTGATATGCATCCCAATCTTTCCCTTGCTATCCTGGCATAGGAAAAAATATGTAGTTGAAAAAGCTAATTGGTGCTCTTTTAATGAACTGTAACTTTCTAATTAAGTCCTTGCTTGAAGTGTTGTTGATGCAAACTGTGCATTTATAGAATCTGCTGGATTTATGTCCCTTGCTGCTTGTCCACAACACCAGATCAGATGACTCAAAGGCACCAGTGCTCCTTCTGACTAAGGCAGCAAAAAGCTTGAGCAGCCAAACATGTCATAATATCCCTTGTGTGCCAAGGATTTTTTCCTCAGCTCTGTGTTCTGGCACTATCCCTAGATTCCCTTCCAGCTGAGGAGGAGTTTACCAGCTCTTCTACTCAGAGGCCAGTAGGCACAGGGTGCACATGCTGTCATGCAGGCTTAGGCAGGAGGAGAGCCTGGTTTCCAGCACTGTGTGTGCTGGAATTTGACACGTTGATATGTCACGGAAGAAACAAGATTTTGCACAGAAGGAATGGGGAAAGGGAAGACATGCTGATTCGTGCAAGGCTGCGTGATTTGCAGGAGGGAATAACTACATGAAATTGTCGCAGCCTTTATATTTTTGTGGGGGTGGTATAACTGCTGACATCAGTGAAGGGGTTAATTGCTTGCTGTGTCTGTCAGCTGGGGAGGGGCAAGGGGTGAGGAAGAGAAAACTTCAGTTCTGTGAAAGTGGCTTTCTGCTTTGAGGCAGCAACAGTGATATTTCATGTCTTGTTTGGTGTCTCCCGCTTTTAAATGTCAGTCTCCGCAGCCAGCCTTATCTCCTGTAGCACATTTCAATTAGGTATTCCAAATTGTTCTCTGTTCTTCCAGGACAAATATGCCGGAGGTGATATTTACTGTTGCAGCACCATTTTAAATTGTCCCTGCCTTTTTCTTTGTTTATATATATACAAACAAATATATTGTTTTAAACAACATGAATGGCAGTTGCTCCTTTATAATAAGAATTACATTATTAATAGTATTTAATAGTAACAGTAGAGAAAAGAATTCTATAGCCAGTGCTGACAGCTAAGTGATTATAATGAAGAGGTTTTCTTTTCCTGTGCTTTAGTTCAGCTTTAAAAGCTATTAATGCTGTCGTGGTCATGCTGTGGTGGAGTTTGCAGTCCTGAGGGGTATGGGTCAGGTAAGGAATAGAATTATACCCCTGAACTTCAGGAAAGCAAGCTTCTAGGGAGATAGTCAGTGGCATCTCTTAGGAGACTGCCCTCAGAAGAGGGACTGGAACAGAACTGGTATATCTTTAGGAAACTCTTCCGTAGCACAATGTGATTAGCAATTCCCAGGAGCCCAAAATCAGGCAGGAAAGGCCTGAGACCCCCATGGCTGAGTAGGGAACTGCTGGTCAAACTAAAGGGAAAAAAGCAAATGCACAGACGGTGGATACAAGGACAGTAACCTGGGAAAAGATGAAGTTCAGTTTTGTAGGGAGGGGGTGAGGAAGGCCAAGGGTAAGCTGGAACTGAACCTGGCAAGGGACACAAAGAATAACAAGAAGGGCTTCCATGCATAAATTAACCAGAATCGGTGGGTGGACTGTGCAGGGAATAATGTTGGATTGTTTCAAACAACCTTATCCAGAAGGTAGGGGTCAATCGTTCAGAGTCCTGGTGGACATCAGCGATGAGTGGTGTCCCTCAGGGATCTGTATTGGGACCAGCATCACTTAATATCTTTGTTAATGCCATAGGCAAAGGGGTGCATCCTTATCAGATTTGCAGATGACACCAAGCTGACTGGTGTCACTCCCTGAAAGACAGGGTGTCATCCAGAGGGACCTGGACAAGCTTGAGAAATGGCCCCAATACAGATCTCATGGGAATCTCATTAGTTTTAACAAGACCGAGTCCAAGGTGCTGTATCCAGGTTGGGGCACCTCCTGCTATCAACACAGGCTGGAGATGAGCAGATCAAGAGCAGCCCTGCAGAGAACAACTTGGGGGTGCTGATGGATGAGAGGCTAGACATGAGCAGCAATGTGCACTTGGAGCCAGAGAGCCAATTGTGTCCTGGGCTGCATCCAAAGCAGTGGGCAGCTGGGATTCTGCCCTTCTCTCTGGTGAAACTCTGTCTGGAGAATTACGTCCACCTCTGGAGTCCCCAGCACAGGAGGGATGTGGACCTGTTGGAGAGAGTCCAGAGAAGAGCCGCCAAGATCATCAGAGGGGTGAACCACCTCTCCAGTGAGGAGAGGCTGAAAGAGTTGGGGTTGTTCACCCTGGACAAGAGAAGGCTTCTGCAAAGACCTTATTGTGGCCTTCAAGTACCTGAAGGGGGCCTGTGTGGTCTGTGGTGGTACTCTCTCTGAACACAAAAGATGCATGTTTGTGCCACTTACAATGTCTTTTCACCATGCTGATTGAATGTGGATAACATCTTCAGTGCCTTATTAAATGCATATTTTTAACCAGATGCCCATAGTATGGGTTTTCCAAAGACTGTTTTATAATTTTCTAAGATGTATTAAACAGTTATTTAAATTAAATGCAAATCCTGCACTGGTCACTCATGTGGTTATTTAAAAAAATCACAAAATGAGTAAGGTTGGAATGGACAGCAGTGGGGTCATCTGGTCCAACCTCTCTGCCTTGTTTTCTCCCTCTCCTCCTTGCCTAATTTGGATCTAACTGGAAAGCGAGAGGTGCCAAACACCTGAGAGATCCAACACACTGAGCTGCTATTACCTTGCATCAGTTTCTGTTCACCCCCAGTAACTTGGAATTAGCATGCTGCAAGTCAGGAGCTCACCACTTTCCTCTAGAAGCCCAAACAGCAACTCAAAAAGGCAAAGGAATTATCAGCTCTCTACGACTATGGTTGCTCCATCCCTCACTATGAGAAGAGACTCTCAGTCATTTCTCAGTTTGCCAAGCAATAAAAACACAACTTGGCAGGTTCTGCAATTTTCCATAAAGAAGCTCTAGGATTTTCATGCTTTGAAATGAAAACTTGAATTTAGCAGATGCACAGCACGGGTACTCAGGATGTGGCTTGTAGGCCAAGTTCTTGTATTAGAAAAAACTTCTTGGCAAGTATTGCAAGCATAATGCTATTAATGCTCAGTAGCTGCGCTCTAGGGTGGAACTCTCACAGACTTGCCCCAGCAAAATTAGTTATTTAATAGCTTCTTAGCCAGAGAGAAAAATTAAGATAGTGTTTCATACACACTGCTGCCAAAAATTACTCCTTGTAGGTTTGACCATAAATCTTCACCTTCATCCTCTGCAGAGGATCTGGCAGATACAAGGCTGCCATAAACTAATTAAACCTCAGGTCCTGTTAAATGCAACATCAAATCTCACCATAAAATTTGAAATCAAAAACTTAGGATGCTCATTCAGTACAGTGAGGATTGAGGCCAAATCCTTTCCCTAAACCACACAAGATTTCAATGCTCTGTATGAGACTGATTACAAAGCAATTTGCTTTTTTGAGGTGTACAGCTCACGTCTGTCTCTCACTACTTCAGGTAAGCATGTCTGCTTGTCTCTCACTTCTCCTTTGTAACAATGCTAAATAGGATCATTCTTGAAATTTCAAACAAATTTAATGGAACGACAATCTTGCTTCCCACCTAGCTGTCTGCAGCATTTAAAATAGATAATCTATGGAAGTAATTGACAATGCCAGCCAGACAATAAAAACTTAAAAACCTAGGATGACAATACCTGGGAGAATATCTTGGTTTGCATATCTTTTTCCTGATAATTAATTGCCCAAATTCACCAACACCTTCCTGCACCTTCCCACCCTGGATCCTAGGTGCCTGAAAATTCAGTACCCCCATTTCTGTTTAACTCCATTACAGAGCACCCTCTGTACAAAACTGGAAACATATATTGACATTTACCTTGTGTTTTTCATGGCAGTATAGTGGAGTGCTTGGGTGAAGAGATCAGAGAACCATACAATCATAAAATGACTTGGGTTGGAAGGGATTTTAAATATCATCTAGTTCCAGTCCCCTGCCATGGGCAGGGACACTTGGACTAGACCAGGTTGCTCAGAGCCCCATCCTACCTGGCCTTGAACATCCCCACAGGTGGGACATCCAGAGCTTCTCTGGGCAGCCTGTTCCAGTGCCTCACCACCCTCACCCTTTCTTTCTAATATGCAACATCAACTTACCCTCTTTCAGTTTTAAACTATTCCCCCTTGCCCTGTCACTACCTGCCCTTGCAAAAAGTCCTTCCCCATCTTTCTTGCCTCATACATTGACGAGGTCCCCTCTCAGTCATCTCTTCTCAAGGCTGAACAGGCCCAGGTCCCTCAGCCTGTCCTTATTAGAGAAAGATGCTTCAGTCCCTTGATTATCTTTGTAGCCCTCCACTGGACCTGCTCCAATAGCTCCATGTCTCTCTTGGACTGAGGAGCCCAGAACTGGACATGGCACTCCAGATGTGCCTCACCCGGGCTGAGTAGACAGGAAGGATCACCTCCTCTGACTTGCTGGCAATGCTCTGGATTAATCTTTGGTTTCTCTAGATCTTATGTCTTGCCCTTTTCAGGTTAAATAGCATTTATCTCTTCCTCAGATCCACTGAAGCCTTGAGGAAATAGTTTTTCTTCATACTTGAAAAGGAGAGAGATTTGAGAAGAACTGCATGGGCAAGGGCTGCATGATCTAAATTCTGCTACTGCTGCTCTGAGATTAATCTTTATGCTTTAGGTTTTTTCCCTTTGTAAAATGGAGGTTAGTGGTGCTCCTTTCTTTTGTGAAATGCCACAAGGCCTTTGGATGCAGAATTGAAAGTTCAGTTTTGTTTCCGTGGACACATCTATTTCTTGCAAGAAGCATACAAGCTTTTTGCAAAAATCACAGGAACTGGTTGTGCAGAGTACCTTAGTAATTGCTCTCACTGTCAGTTCAGGTCTGCTTCATAGTCTAGTAGCCCCTGTATTTTCCAGGTAGTTGTAGGCTGGGTTTTCAAACAAGCAGTGGTGATAAAATCTGCTTTTTTTCAGTCTCTTTGTTCACATATCTGTCCTAGTTTGTAAAACACGGCGTTTGGAGGGAAGACAAAGGTAATTACACTTCATATCTGCCATTTCTCCTGACATGGAGCAGTACTTGCTAAATTCCTCTGAAGGTGGATCAGTTTATTGCATAGAGTTTCAAATTTATGTATAAATTTCTTTTCTGTTTTCCAGATGGAAACCTTTTGTACTCTTGATGGTACTGTTTGTAGTCTTTCTCTTGTCTTTCTGAAGACACTGGTCATGGCTAATCTATGATGCTGAGTAGATTCCTGGCACAGTACATGGCAGATTTCCAATGAAATTCCAGCATGCTGTGCAGTATGATTGTTGAACTCTCTAGCCTTAACCTGCGCCTTTTGCAGCATTACAAGAGCAAATGCCACAGCATGAATTAGCAAACCCAAATCCCAACCACTTGCTGTGAAGAAAAATAAAGCTGTCTCTGTCAGGACTTTGGTAGACATAGCTGATGGTTCAGGTTCTGCCACTGGCCTCTGGGATTATTATAGGGAAGCTACTTTCCCCTTCCAGGCTTCAAAAATAATACTTCCTGTCTCTCAATGAGATGATTAATCAGAGTTTGTGATTAGGCATTAAAATAGCTCGAGATTGGATAAAGTGTGCAATGTGTTTGTTCTTAAATTTGTTAAGTAGAAGTCCTCGCCAGCTTTTTGTAAAAGCAGAAATGGAATATCCAGTGCCCTGCACCTATTTAAATTTTCAATAAAGCTTATCTAACTTTTAAAATTGGCCTTCTTTCAAGAGAACTTGGATTTTTCTCCCCTCATGTCCCCCAGTGTTGATCAACTGACCCACAGGACCTTGCATAGCATTTCTGCAATAGTGGGCAATGTTTCAGCTAAGGGGGCATAGCAGAAAGTGTGTGACTAAGTTATAAAGTAGAAAATAAAAGCAGAAGGGAGGCACTCTGTGTTAAAACAAGCATTTCCACTGGTTAGCTTGGTTTTGGACAAATCTCTGAGGGTTGTGTCCAGTGCAAGGCATTGCAAGATTGATTGAGAGAGATTCAAGGACTCTCTGTGCAGGGAGAGCAGAAGGACCATGACTGTGAAGACTGGGGGAGTACAACTACCATTGAGTTAGAAATATGTGCCAAGCAGAGCTATTAGAATTGCCCGTTATGATATTTTGCCTCTGTTCCATGTCTTTTTTTCAATTAATTCCTAATGTCTTGAGAAATAGTGCTCCTAGAACCTTCTCAGGGAAACTGCTCATCGTTTTCACCAAGCTAACATTTCCCCCTGTTCAAGTGCAAACCCACAAATGAACCAAAGAGCAGGACAGAACTCAGAGATAGTGCTGAATGATCCATTGGCCTCTTTCAGCATGTCAAAAGCTCACACCTAACAGCTGTTTAAGTTTAATATGGGGCAAAGCAGTAGTAGCATCATAAATAGGAAGATTTTCAGGAACTTGAGCATTGACATTTAAGAGCTCAGAAAAACTTATTTGGCAATGGAAAAAAATGTAAAAAAATTCCCTGTTGACCAAGATTTTTTTTTTTTAAAAAAAGCTACGAACCCAAATTTTCATAGAAAATGTAAATTAATTCCTTCACAAGTACATATATTTTGACTAATAATGTAGTTTCTGCAGTGCAGACCTAGCATGATGGTGCCTCTATAGGAGCAGCTATTCAGTGATTTCCTGTCTTAGTACTGAGTGACTGGGAGCCAGACTTCAGCCATCTCTCTGATTGTCCATGGCCAGTGACTCCCAGACTGCACTGCCTCTCTAGCCCGGGGGACACACTGCGATGTGTCATGAAATACACACATTGGAAGTCCATTGTTAAGACTGAATTTTAAGGGTCTGATTTCCAGTGATTTTCTCTTGTAACAACTGATAAAATAAATATGTCAGTATTACAATTTTTGCCAAAAAGTCATTTTCTGAAGCTTAAAAATTCCATTTTCTGACAGTCTGTATGTGCACCATTAATGTATTCTAAGTCCACATAACTTCAGCTGCTCTTATGTATTCTCAAACTCCATCTACTATCTCTGCAAAATAATTGGCCACTGAGTGAATGTGAAACTATGAAAATTGCTTTTCAGGAACGCTTAGGGATATTAATCTGAAGAGACGTGGTTATATAGGACCTGCTGAGTGTGGTCCATGGTGCTGTCTGATGCTACTTTATTTGGGCATAGATTACTGGTGGGCCAAGCTCATAGAGATTCGATCCACGCAGGGAGACAGCAAAAGTTGGTCTCTGCAAATTATGAAGGGGATATAAAAAAACCTAAAAAAACAAACAACCCCACCCAAACCACCACTGCCACCAAAGTTAACAAAAAAACCTAACAACAACAAAACCAAAAAACAAACCAAACAACCAACGTCCCCATAAGCAAACAATCGTCTGTTTGTCCTGAAACAAACAGAAAAACCCAACAACCCAAAACTCCCAACCAACCCAATCTCAAAGCCACCACCCCCCAAATCCTCTGTCCCCCAAAAATGCCCCACAAAACCTAAAATTCTCTCACCTTTGACTATATAAGGCACTGATGAATCAGTGCCTTTGAGTGGAATTGCTGTTTCTCTGTGCTGGTCTCCGCTGGGTGATAGATTGAGCTCATATAAATTCTGTCCCCAAACAGCAAACAGTAATTAGGACTTCAGGATTTCTGCTGGGGTTTATGGAGAAGGAACTTTTTGAGACTTTCTACACAAGCATAAGTGTTTTTAAGGGGAGATGGCGTGATTAGCTGCAGATCTTGGAAAAGAAATGGTGTGTCAACCTCTCTGCTCACCAGGTCCTGCCTGCATTGGTGAGAGCAGCCCTTCCTGATCAATGTAGGTGGATAACAGAATCTGGAGATCCTGGCCCATAATTCCTATGAGATTATGATTCTTTTTAGGGATGAGCTAGGCAGTTGGGAAATTACTAGCTAACATTTGTTCATATTTTACTTCTAAGTAAGTATTGATGTTGTAGGAAAAGCTGTAAAGATAATGGCAAGGCTCTTGCAGAGAAAGGGAGAGGGATCTGGAATGGGGAATGGTGGAGCTGAGCTCAAGTGCAGAAGAGGTTAGTAGCAGTTCAGACCTTTGCAGTGCAGGAAAAAAGCCAAATATATTAACTTCTGTGCTACTTGTAGTTTTCTGTCTGTGTTCTCACTTTGCATAGTAATTAACTAGGAGAGCCTTCTCTGTAAGCCTGGAAGTAACAGCTGCACTGCTGTGACCTGACATTCTCATTTGTCATATGGAAGAATACAGAATAAATGCCAGTAGCAAAGGTAATGTTCATGAAGGAAAAATGTCAGTTTTCAATTTGGTGTGAAGACCATCAGATGTGACCCTTCTCAGATGCTATCAAAATTAGTATATTAGCAATGCTGCTAAAATTGACATGTAAAAGGGCAGCTGGAGATGGTTGTTCTTTCTCCAGTCACCTTTGACAGATAACTCTGTTGACAGTTTTCTTTTCTTACTTGGTACTTTTCCCATGCTTTGTAGGGTTAATGTATGTTTTCTAGAAATGTGTAAACACAATTTAAAAGTACATGCTGTGACTGCAGCAGTTTCTGTTATCTGCCTAAGTGCCTGGCTTTATTTTATGTGCTGCTGGGCCTTTGAGCTTCAGTGTTACTCTGTGGTAGTGAGTTCCACAGGTTATTATGCATCGTGTGAAAACATCCCAGTTTTCTTGTTCCTGCTGTGTGAAGATGTGACAGATATGTGCTATATGATGTTTCACTGTTTCTCATGCTTTTACCTTATCTTTTATTTTGGATAAATCAAGGATTTTCTGCATGGAAGTAATCTCTTCTGTCTCACAATTTTATTCCTTCCCCACTTCCACCCATCTCCACCGCCTCATGCTCCTAACTATCATTTCTGTTTCTGCTGATGCCTTCTTGAATTGAGTGACCATATACAAACATTGTCTGAAGACAACTTCTATGAGTTAATGGGATTATGGTAGGGATGTATGTGTGTGTATGGTGCAGTGGGTGCACACAGAACCTTTGTCCTGCATGAAAGATTTTTAACACTTCCTCAGGGTGAAAGCCTTCTTGTTTTCTTGTACTGACAATGTGAATGGACTAGATTGATAGTAATTTATTCAACCAGATGCATAAAAGATGAAGTATCACAAACATCTAGATGTTTTATTATCAGAAGACCTGAGTATCCAGAAAAACTTGTTTGTGAGGGCAAAAAAGAAAAGAGGTCGCTGGGTCCCAGGTGGCACGTAGAAAACTTGTCAGACCTTTCTTCACAGACCTTGTGTTAGAGAAAAAAAGCACTGGCTTGGAGGTTATGACTGCAGAGCATGGGCAGAACTGTGTGTAAGAAGCCCTCACCTGGCCTTAATAAGTGAGATGGATCAGAAATACAACAAACACAGGGAGACGGGGCTCTTTTGTTTCTTCTTTTTTTGTCTGAAGCACTTGCTCTCTCCTGAGTTGTCACTGACGTATTGCTTCCATGATGGTGGGGCACCCAAACTGCTCAGTGGAGACCAAGCACTGGTGTAGCTGAGGGGGTGTTGAATGTCTCAGATCGCTGACTTGCATGTGTGCACACACGTGCTGAGATGCTATTTCAGTTTACAATCAAGCAGTACAGATTTGGGGTATAATGCAATCCTGAATTGTGTATTCCTTCCTCGAGAACGTCCACAATATGTCTATCCTGCCTTCAGAGCCAAGCTCAGAGTGCGTGTTAAAACCTATTTATTTCTGTGCTGTATTGGGCTTTGACTCCTTGCAGTCTAGTGCTCCAGGTTATGCACGTGTAGGGGATTAACAGGCAACATGATTGATTTGCACACAGAAACTGTAGGAGTACATACACCCCCACAAACACAATGGCTCAATGTATAATTTAATGTAGCTTCAAAATTTGATAACCCTTTTAAATAATAAGTGTATTTTATCTGTTAAATCACATTACACTATCCCAGCAGATGCAGTATGAGACTGTCATAAATACTCTGTTGTGGGCTTGATATGTATTGTATATAATGGTATTAATTATTACTTGTCTCTACCTACAGATGTATGTGCAATGAATTTCCATTGCAGTGAAAGATAATACAGGAAACATGATATTAGTATTTAATTTGTCCTGTGAAAGACCAAGCTGCATGTAAGGACAGTCATTAGGGCACATTCTGGGACATGGAAAGATTTGCTTTTTTCTGGCTAATTTCCGCTTAAGATTTTGGACATATAGCTATCTCAGTATCCTTTTCCTTCATGTGTGAATACTTTTATTGACCTTTAAAAACCCATAGGTGGTGAAAATTGTATGAAACCAGATTGATAAATATTTTAAAGTATGTGCAATATTCCAGCTGGAAGGTGCTGTTGAAAGGCAGGCACCTTCAAAGAAAAAAATTACTTCACTTTCAGCCCTATAATGTGTCATGTGAGATTAGGTAGCTTATTTCTTTTCTACTCCTCTAAAGGTTTTTTTTTTTTTTTTAATAAAAGTTTTAATGCTCTAAGTGTTTTTTTAGGTCTAGACGAATATTTGAAACTATGGATCTTTCTCTGGCAATCAAAATGTCGGGAAAAGTCAACTTGCATATATAGTGGAAAGGATGGAAAAGTAAAATTGATTAATACCTACATTTCTCTGGTAAGATTTGCTGGCCTTTATTTAAAGAGGAAAGGCAGGGTACAATTTTGGTGGTAAAGTATCCTATGATGCACTGGGTAAGGATGATGCCAGCAGGAGGTTTTTGTATTAGTGGTGAATTCAGCCATCAGGCAATTTCTTCTTTTTGTTAGAAAAAGGTAGTTCTAGGGGGTTTTGTATGAATGCTTCAATCTGACATGCTGTTTTAATTGCATTATGATGCCACATGCATCAGGTACAGGCTTCTGGCAAATTGTTCAAACTTAGGCAGTACAGATTTCTGAGTTCTGAACCAATATATAGGCTGGGTTAAAAGTTCTGATGAAAACTTTTAGTAGTTGTAATTAAAAGAGAATCTCAGAGATCATAACAGATTTGGAAATGGGCAGTACAGATGTTTGCTGCCCGTGGCAGCTGGAAAAGAGAAACACCATGATAGCCCTTTTTGGAGGGAGAAGATTCAGAAAATGACTTTCTGCCTGAGATGAAAATGGTTTGGATAAGCACTGTTTACCATCCTTTCAACTCCCATCCTTTCAACTCTCATTGTTTCTGGAGTATTTTGTTCTTGATAATGTTATCACTCAGCTTTTCAAAATAAATGCCCTAATTAAAACTCAGCAGCAGCTATGTGTGCTGAAATGCAGGAAACAGTGCCTGTCAGTCACTCGGTAATGGCAGGCAGAAATTGCACATAGATTTTTTTTGCAGCATTTAACTTGTTATCAGCTACTTAATTCAACTTGCTGCAAATGTCTGGAGAGAATAACATAATTTAGGTAAGGAGAGAAACTATCTTCTACCCTTCAACGAAAATATTATCCACAGTCTGCACACAGACTTCTGCCACGCTTTGCCTCATGCAGAAAAACCCAAAGTAACAGCTTCTTTCTCTTTCCATTTCTTTAATAATATCACAAGTTGGTGCTGTAAAACGGCAAATTCTTAGCTGTTACTTGTGTTTCATTGTTGTTTCTGATGGAGTAGAACTGCAAATAGTCCCATGTCCACAATCCCTGTGTTGCTGATTATTAGGGAGATCTCCTTCTTTTGTAAGTAGTGTCAGAGAATCGTCCATTTCTAGCCTGTGCATGTTATTTCCAAACATTTCCCAAATGCTCAATATGTAGTGTTGGTGAAATACACGCAAATTTAAATGATGAACTCTTTAGCAGCTGTCATTTCATTAATATATGCTTTTCTCTGAATACTCAGAAAATTCTGGGTATCAGCTTTCACAAGGGAAGATAACTGATTATTCCAGAAATAGATTCTTGAATCAAAAGAGTCCAGAAAAATCAGATGCACAAATGCTGAGATTTGGACTTACTTGGGATTATTTTGTTTCTGTAGTATGCATCCCGTTAAGATCTGACTGTACTTTGCAGCCCAAATATCCGGTTATTAATTTTTCTGGATTTCATAAATGTTTTCTCTATTCTCAGCACTTTTGTTTTTCTAAGTTCTCTTAGATATCAGCTTCTTAAGCATGTATTAGTATTTAGGTAACTATATATAATCGAGGTGCATGTGCCATACTGGTCACTGATCTATGGGAAAATCTGATATCTGTATTCAGGGCTTTTGGGCAGCAATTCAGTATTTTTATGTAAATTACTTGACATTCTTTGCCTTGTTACACTTGCTTTGTTATCCCTTTGACCTCTGGCCAGATGTTTCGAAGGTATCTGTTGATGGAAATCTCTTGTGTGAATTAAGAGAAGAGCAGAAGATACTTCTGAAGCAGAAGTACTCAAACGCACATATTTGTTAATTTGACTGTATTTTTTGTGGCACTTTTCCAGCTCTGCTTTTTGGATGACAGTCATTCTTTGTGCCAGCACTGCTGAACTTGAATATTAGGGCACTTTCTCTGTTATGACATGGAACAGCAGTTGGCAGAGCTTCATTTCAAGACACATGTCCTTTCCAGGAATACTCTGGCTGCCAACATGTGTGTTTGCTAAACACTTGGCATACAGGGAATGTTGTAGTGTACCAGATTTACTCACAGAGGCAGGAAAGCAGCCATATGTCACAACACAGACAGTGTGGCTTATGAGTAAAAATATTCATAGTGATTAATAATCCTGTGTGAAACTACTTGGAAATCTTGTTGTCTCCTGCAGCATGGGCTGCTCGTCAGAACAGCTTCTACTCAGGCAGAAGCAGGCTGAAATAACCACACAAGCACCTGGATGCTGCATGGAGTTTGCAGCTCAGTGCCATATGATGGCTTTGTCAAAACCCAGCTTTTGTAATAGACAGAGGTCATAGCAGTTCTGTCAACTGAGCTTTCTTCTGGCCATTCCAGAGCGTGTTTCAGCAAAAAGTTGTTCTTTACAGAGTTCAGTCTTAGGACCCCACTGGTTCCCAGCACAGCAGTGATTCTAAAAAATCCTGCATCTTTCATCTCATTGGTGTTGCTTGCATTTTCTGACCACCTTTAAAAACAGTAGGAAAACCAATCTTAGATGTCTGCAGTGCTTTAAACAATATGTGCACACTGCAAATGTGTGGAGTCATCATTGCTCAGGGATTGGTGTGTGTTGAATACTTTATGAAGTTCTACAACACCCTCTCTGTTTTTTAAAGGAGTACAATAGAAGTATTCACTGTAACGTTGGCAGAAAATCCTTTGGGTAAAATAACATCTGTAAGAAGTGCAGACCCTCTAAGACAGGACTCATGCAGACATAATACTTTGCTATCTCTGAAACAGGGTTGATTAGGAGGGGTTCTCATGTATGAGGTTGGATGTTTGAGATTTCCAAGGGCAAAGGAGTGGGGTTTATTTCTTGCAATCTTGGCTTTGTACCCACTTGCGTAGGGATTTAGGAGGTCTTGACCTGTCTGAAACACTGTTGTTTGTGTTGCTGTTCAGAATTGCTCCCCCGAAATGCTTCTCCTGAGACAGGAGGGTCAACTTATTCCTGATTACTGTAAGTGGGCTGTAAAATCAGAAAAACCTATTTATCTGGACATAACTTTATGCTACTCCATGTGTAAATGTTGCTCTATGTTTCTTTAAATTTTGGAGGCAGAAGATCCTGACGTCAGGCTCTTGCCTACCTGTTATTAAGTTTTGCTGTTTTTATTTGCATTTCACAAATGCCAGCTGCTATCCGTATCTAATTTTCTGGACTTCCCTGTGTTTGCCATGGCAGTCAGCAGCTCCGGCAGTGGGCGTGCACTGGGTGAGAGGAGAGTGTCGAGGCATGAGACAGCTGGATTGGCTGGGAGTGAGGTAATGCAACGCAGAGCAAATGGAGATGCAGGGATCAGGACGAATCCAGTCTGCCAGCCTCACTGGCTTCTGCCTGTAGGAATGGATGGGGCTGTGCACATCTCTGGATAGTAGAGACAGACTTGCAGTTGCCAGGGTGTACCTGTAATAAAGATACTTCTGACTACTTTTGTCTGAAAGAAATAAAATTTTAGTGCTTCTCCCTTAGTGCTGCATAATTTCTTAGCATTATTCTAATTTTTAGAACAGCTGAAGAAAAAGGGGCACCTAGCTGGGAATAATCATACAGCAGGGGAAAAGAGGTTGGAGCATAGGTAGGGACTTGCCTGTTGCAGGTAAGTTTAAAAGAGGGAATGATTGCTTCACTGCTTTCATCAGGAAAGGACCAAGTTCACTGTAAAGGAAGAAGTCAACAGGTTTGGGGCTTTCTTGTTGCCAAATGTAGGCAGAAGGGTAGCCCATGCCTCCCACTGATCTGTAAGGGAGCACTCTTCTGCATAATTAGTGACTTGAGTCCACTTCCTCAAGTACAGCATACTTGCTGCAGCCCTTGGCTGCAGGGCTGCCATTCTCCTTTCTTTTCAGCTGTACAAGAGAAATCAGCTTGAGGGAACATTGTCCAATTGCCTGAGCTTGCCCAGGGCCCAAGTCCCTGGGAGTTTGGGACTGTGACAGGCAGCTAAGCAATTTTCATTCTATCCAAGAGAGGGCACATTAAGAAGGTAATTATAGCACATTACTTCAACAGGGACACATCAATTTTAATCCTTGAAGCATCCTAGTGAAGTAGATAAGTGAGTACTATTAGGCCTGTTTTACAAAAGGAGAGACTAAATTAACAGCTGAAATGATTTGTCCATGGCAGAAGCTGTAATCTGTCTGAAGGACAGGGACCAGGGGAAAAGGGTCTGGTTCACAGACCCCATCAGGGAACCATTCCCTCTTGATCTTGGAGATCTCTCCATTAGCTTCATGCCACACCACTCCATCTGGAGCACAGGGAATGGGGAAACCGAATGCTGCGTTCATTACATTTTTCCTCCTCATTTTTCTGCTGGGAAATTAATTGTCATGTTATTGACATATGTTAATTTGAAATTATTGATTAAGCTCTCTTGGCAAATAAACCTTGGTTTGTAAACAGGTCATCAGAAATACACAGGATCTATGCTGCTATTATAGAACTGGGTATGTTTTTGTGTAGAAACAATTTAAAAGTCAACAAATGGTTCTCTTCTCATGACAGAATCTTTAATTGTTAAATGAAAAAGCCCACCACAATGCAGAGCTGCGTTTTACCAAAAGGTGAAAGGGAGCCATTGTAAAAGGCCAGTTTTCATGTTGTTGATTAGTTGTTCAGTTTGAGTTGGTCTTCATTAACACTTAATTTTTAAACATTCTCACTCCAAACACTTATTTTACTAACCCTCAGAAGAATATTTCTAAAAAGAAACCTTATATAAGGAGATGCTTGCAGTGTATTTCTTTCCCTTTAGTTTCCCATATCATCAGGGCAAAGTGTTAATGCTTAGTTTATCTAGTGCTACGAGTCAAACAGCCTTGTATCACTAACCAGTTGTCTGACAGAGAAGTCTGAGACCGTGATTTCTCAGCCAGCTGGTAGCATAATCTTATTACTGGGCTTGTTACTGGGCTTCATGTTTACTTGTTTATGGTTGTGTAGCAGGATTAGCCATTGTTATCCCTGTGTTTGGTTCATAGAGGAACTAAACCTACTGTAGCTACAAGGCATCAGTAGAAGATGTACCTTGCCCTGTGCCAGACTAAACACATGCTTCTGCCCACAGTCCTAAATGTGCTGCCACGTTTGACATTTAAATGGCAGGTTATCTATGAAATTAGAACTTGAGTGAAACAAGTGTCAGACCAGTTCTGCAAGGCTCAAGCCTTCATCAAAACTTCTGTCTGGTTTGGTGCTTGGGCACTGGCTGTTACTAGCACGTGGAGTGTAGACTAACGGTAGGAGTAGTATTCCTTCCCACCTCTTCAGCAGACTTTGGGGACTATTTGAGGAGTCATGATCTGGTACTGTCCTGACAACACCTTTCCTAGAGCTGCAGAGAAATTTCAGCCCCCAGAGCTGCCATTCAGACTGTTGTTCTCTTGCACTAGTTGACTTGCAAAGGCTGCGGGCATGTTCACTGCAGCTACAATGAGCAGAGTGAAGGGTCAGCCAAGGGTCAGTGCCCCAAGCAGAGGACATGGCCCCTTCCACCACACATGCATCTGTAGAGAGTGCTTGGCTCAGCATGGTGGTATGGGACACCATCGGTGAAGCCTTACAAGCCTTCCATCCCAAGTTTGTATCTGCAAGGTCAGCAGGGGCTTATCATGCTGAATGTGAGAAGCTCTTTACTATTAGGCATTTATGTCTTTCATTTTTTTCTCCAAGGACCTCTTTTCCCTCCATTTTTCTTGGATGCTTTCTTGAGCAGTTGTTTAAAGGACTCCAATTTCGTTTTGCAATTAACTTAGATGAGGCTCATTTACTCAGAGTCAAGACTTGAATGGGAAAGGGGTACTGAAGAATCTGATTGTTTTGGTTATGTTTGACACTTGCTCTTCTTTCTGGAATTAAGACATCAACAAGTGTGTGTGTGCTTCCTGAAGAGTTTTTGTTTAATGCTAGGCAAAACTAAGTGGCAATATTATTGCTTTGCAATGCTATGAGCAATTTATCTCACTGTGGTTTTAACTGGCTCAATATCAGTCTGAGTTTTAAGAAAAAGATGATCAAGGGATTTAACTATGTCTGTACATCAGGTTCATGCCAAATTTAAGATGAGATGTGACAGATGTCTTGTGAAAACTCAGGCCTTCAGACTCATGGATTCATGACTCAGGCCTTCAGAGCTCTGCTCTCAGTGTCAGCTTGGTCTGTCTTCAGCAGTTGTGTATCAGATTGAAAGTGTCTTGCTTAGTTTTTCTTTGAGCATTTAATTTGGATATGCCTACTTTTTTGTTCCAATACATTAGAATCTCCGAGGACTGTAAGGGTAATGCTTTTTACAATTTGCAAATATATTTGCTTTATGTACTGTAAATAGTGGGTTTTTAAAATCTATTTTAATCCATGCCTATTTTTCCTCTTTTTGTGATAAGTATATAGAAGCCTCATCTCGTTGGAATTTGCAAATACCGAAATAATGAATACTGAGAATATTTTATTTTCCAGATCTTTGGTTTCAGTGCAGCCCCTGCTGTGCTATTAATATAGTTCTTTTGCCAACTATAAAAATCTAAACAAATGCATATGAAACCATGAAAGATTCTGTTCCTCTTCTCTCTCTAATGGAAATTAAAACACCTGCAGCAAAACAGAATCACACCTGAGAGCCTAAATTTGAATTAAACCCCACAGCCTTTGGCTGCTCTAATGTCCCAGTTACGTAAAAGGCAGTTTAAATTGGGAGAAGTGCTTTTCCTTGTGTTGTGGTGACAGTTCTGGACCTGATCTCAAGCTGCAACTGCAGACAGTTGTGGGAGTGGATGAAAGTAATTGACAAGCCAGCTTGAAAACAAATGTTCTTTAAGACTTAGAGGAGTTAAAGGACAGAAGGAGAGGGGTAAAATGGCTCAGCTATCCTTGGGCTATAATGAATGTAACTAGTGCATTTTAAAAGAGCATTTTAAAGCTGCTGGCTGGAATAGCTGCATGATTTGTTGGGAGAGCAGGTCTCGATTTGCTGTGGATAGTACCAATTGACATCTAAAGATCTTTTGCTGTGTGAGGTCACCATGGGGGCTGACACCTTGCTGGGGACTGCAAGCTACTGGGCTGACTGGGCAGGGTCCTTGTCAGGCAGGGCATGTCCCACTGGCTCCAGAGAGGAAGCTAGCAGGCTGGGGAAGGAGGGGGCAGCTCCCAGCCCAGTGTACTGGTGTACTCCGAACCCTGACTTGTCCTTGCTAGAAATGCTTTTCTTACTAAGGCAGACTCCCTTCGCTGAGTCCCTGCATGTTTTGTATGTCAGTAATATCCAAGACATGCCACTGTACCCAAAAAGAAGCTGCTTTCATGAGGGCCCCTATCTTTATAATGATTGGATTCTGCAAAGAGGAGCTTCCTCTGTCCATAAGCCCCCACAGAACTGTACTTTTTGCAAGTCCCCAGTGCAAGCCCGGCCTGTCCTGCCACAACAGAATAAATGCTTTGTGTTCCAGTCTCTGCAGCACTCCCCAGATCATCCTCTGACCAGTTTTGCACCACAGGGGCTCAGTGTTGCTTGATGCATACTTTAGATCTGTGGGGCAGGTTAGGAAGTGATGCTTTGTGATAAGGCACTAAATGCTTTGTCTTCTGTGTTTGTACTAAACATGGTGGAAATTGTAGACTTGTATCTAAATGATGGGCTCTTTTCACAGTGTGCAGTTCTGGATTGTATTGTACTACCCTATTCCTCTGCTTAGTTGCATCTTGCCTTTTCTTACAGACTGTCTTTTAGTGGAGTTCTGAATTTTGTCTTTGTTTTATGCTGCCACTCACAAATGTGTATAAGGTCCTACTCAAGGAAACTAGGGTTAGGATGTCACAAGTAAAAGATTGCTGAGCACACTAGAAATGGCCATTATTTTTCCTGTAGAATCATTCTCTTGTACTTGTTTCCCAACAGCAGAGGAAAGAAAAAGGATTTTGTAGCAATTGGGAGGGGGAGGGGGATGGAGAATTGACTAATCTTGTCTCTTTATCACTCTGCCTGTTAAACATAATTATCCTTGCTCTTATGGGGCTTCTAAACAGTCACAATTAGGAATTATGCTAATAAAGTCTGTTGTGACATGGAAATGCACTTCATTGCTTATACTGTCTCATGGCTGTGTTTTAGTACTCTGTAAAACATAGTACTGCTTCCTGTGGCATTATGGAGTAGGAGAGAATAGGAAAGGAGAAGCTTCAGTGCTAAAAGGTTGCATCTGGAGGACTCAACCTCCTTTTGCAGCTCTGCAGTTGAATGACTTGACCTACAAACAGGCAAGGCATGAGGAGTGTTCAGCACTAGGGATGCTGAGGTTTGAAATCAGTGCCCAAATAGTCAAAACTGAGGCCACGTTTTTATAGAAAAATTTCTGTGATACTGGGCTCAGACCTTCTCACATTTCTTCCCCTTGGACCTGCATTCTTATGAATTGAGCTGTCCCAACTTCTGCTGGAGTGTTGAAATACTCAAAGTCGGATCCTGTTTTGATGCAAAGCAGACCTGCTGCTGGAAGCGTGATGTACACCATTCCTTTACCAGTAGCAGGAATCAGGTTTAGGAATACCATCACCAGGAGCACTAGCCCCTTAATGCCAGAGCTAAAGGGGCAGCTTTGTGGCAGCTTTTGTGCCACTGAGGTTTTAATCTTCAGCTGTGTTGCCTTGTGCTACCTGAATGTAAGTAAGTAGAGCCAAACATAACACACCTATTTTTCACTGACTGGACTGAGAGAGTAGGCTGTTCATAGGAAACTGATGGTATTGTTTCCAAGTATTGTTCTTTGAAAAGAGAGAGTGGGGAAAATAAAGATGCAAAGGCATCCAAAGATAGGTATGTCTTTCTTTCTTTCCCCAAAATTTAAGTGCTAGTTTTATCTGCCAGAAAGCTTTCCACAAAGGATCCCTGGGTTAGAAATCAAGACTTTTGATTAAAAACTGTTGCTGAATAAATATGATTGGTCTGTAGCATCTAGCAGTTAGGTTTGTTTTACATCTTTGTTTCGTTTTATTTCTAAGCCCAATGGAGTTGTTGAGTGTGGGTAACGTGGTCAGAGGAATTCATTGCAAATTCCTTTGCTCTTCTGAATGTATTCCTTAACTCAAATGGGACAGTTTAGCAGGTTTTGGAAACAGTTTATCTGTGCTATATAAACTGATTCATGTCATGTCAATCACAGTTGATACAATTCTAGAAACTCCCTGAAATGACCACAGAGTTGTTTGTGAGAGCTCTGCAGGATAACTTCTCTCTTGTTTTTCCATTTGTCTCAAAAACTGCTCCTGTCATACTCTTTGCTGACCAGAGATTACATTAAAACAAAACCTCTTAATATTAGAGCACATTTCTTTATCCCCTTCAACTTCCCTGACTCATTGAACCCAAAACTAGTGTCAATGACCTAACAGATTAAACAGTTCATTAGCATTCATATTTTCAATCATGTATATCAGCTGTTTGTTTCCACTACTGTTTGCAAAATTCCCTTGGGCTACAAAGATGACTTTGATCAGCCACTCTGAACTGAGGCATCCCCCAGAGAAAAAAGATCTTGCAAATCCAATGTCAGTCTGGTACTCAGTGTGGTGCTTAAGATAGTTCCATATTCAAAAGCAAAATTTTATGAGAGTGGATAGAAGCTAAAGGAAGGAATAGCATGTAAGCAATTCAGGCAGAACTTTTTTTTCAGTGTGGGATAATCAGAAATTTTTTAGAAACTAGTAGTCAGCAAGATAAGAAAAGACACATGAAGAGCTTTTCTGGGCAGCTACCATAGAGAAGGGTAGCAGATGTCAGTCATGGAAAAGATCAACAGCATTGTGCCAATTAAATGTCACTTGGGGACTTTCTTTAGTTTCTTTAAACTACTTTAAAAAGTTTTGTCAAGTTTCAGAAGGCCAAAAGTGGAAAAACATCAGAGTCAGAGGCTCTGATGAGAAAATTACGAGGTATGAGTGCGTGTCAACTAGGAGATGAGGACTTAAGTATTAATACAATGAAGCACTTCAGATCCTTTATTTTTACTGTCTCATAGCATGGAGCAGGGAAGGTCTAGGCAGATCTTGAGAAACAGTGACTTTTAAATTGCTTCTAAAAAGCAAATGTGTTGAATAAAGGAAGATGACTCCTTCACAGTCAGGTGCTGAAACTGTCTGTACTGGCAGGTCACTGGAAGACAGTGCAGTGGATCATTGGAAGCTACTGAAGTTTTTACAATTATTAAAACAGTAGCTTCTTACTTGAGTGTTTGAGTGTTGAGAAGTTCATTTGTTAGGTGATGCTGGACAGCATGAACAAATAAATGAGAAGATTCAAAGAAAAACATTGGGAAAGCAGGGGGTGTGGAAAAGAGGGTGCCTTAAGCTAAAAAGAAACAGCAAAGTACAGTTTTTAAAATTAAGAGTACTCAGTGTTGCTGTGTTTCTTGGTGTTACTGTTGTATCAGGATATGTTACTTCAGTTTCAGGTGCATTGAGATTAAACAGCAAGAGATGTGACACTCTGCTGAAAACCAGAGCTGGGCCTCGGCACCTGTGCTTGCCACTTCCTAGCAAAGATTTGCAGTCTTGGGGTTTGGGACAAAGGGGCAGGATAGTGGTTTAAGGGAGGTGTAAAGTTTGTACTTTGAGAAACATGGTCCAGAGATGGACTGGAAAGCTGTAAATCAGAATTCAAGGCAAATGTAGGTATCACCTAAAGAGCAAGCTGCTTTGTGAGAAGCTGAATGCTCTCAGTGTCTGACATATCTACACCATGCATTCACTTTTGAGGAGTAAATGTCTTCTGGCATCTTTAGCCTTAATCATAAACATTGCACAACAAACAATTCTTTTTGGTGTCATGATAGTTGATGTAGAGGTGAGGCCTTCTGCAAGCTCAGAGTGTAGCAGTAGAATCTTCCCATTTAGTGTTAGGGAATTTTGAGACCCTAGAAGTGCTCCTGGTATGTATCTTCAGGCTGTGATTTTCTTCTCAGGCATCCCATTATCCTTGTCAGCTTGAGTGGGATTATTAGTCTTCTTTTCCTATTTATCTGTTTAAGAGGATATATCTCAGCAGACCTATGGCTCAAGTATTCAGTGACTTTGAGAGAAGCTGTGACTCCATTGCTCTGTGCATACATCCAAGCTGCACAATAAACAGAATTGTGCAAGTCAGTCCTTTGACAGAGAGTTAGGGTGGACAGAGCTAGGATATGTCAGCAAGACCTTTATTCTCACACTTTGGGACTAAAGAAAATATTGTCCTGGCTGTCTCCAAGCTGAATTGCCTGGTTGTCTCTACTGATCAGCTGAGCATGTTTGGAATTGTTTGCTGGCACCAAGGCTGGCCATTGCAGGATGGTCTGTCTGTGCTCATAAACATGCAGAACAAGATGGTTGTATGAAAATTGGGCATTGGGAATGGTCATGGTCACATCCTAACCCCTAAGTTGTGCTCAGAATAGTTTGGAAGACTTCTAGTTAAATGAGAAAATTATATTGGAGACAGTTCTAATAGTTTAGAATTGCAAACTACCATGTTTCTAAGTCTAGGAATACACCCAGGCTCCATTTCCTTTGTTAATGCAGGTATAGTCGATTAGTTTGACTTTGACCATGTCAGCCTCTCCAGTGTTTATAAAACCTTTTACAAGCCGTTTAAAGAAACAAGGCCATCAAGCAGAGATAAATAGGTTATAGTAAATTAAATATAAAATGCTGTTGGAATTGGACTGCTTAGTTCTTCTGCTGTGTATGGTCAACACTTCAAGCAGATGTTTCTCATAGTGGTTATTGAGATGCCCCTGGAGAACAGGAGTTGGGCTCTCCCAACCACTTCAGGTGTACTGCTTTTGGGTCTAAAGCCAACAGTGTTAGAGATCAAATCTTAAAGCACACTAGATGTTTTAAAGCACTTAAAGCACACACAGGGTTTGAAGTTGCCACCATTAAGTAAATGGTACAGGGTGTCTTTCCTCCAAAGAAGCTTTGCTTTAAGAAGTTAAGAAGAGGAAATGAGATCTCTTTCCTTTCATTCCAGTTTGCTGTGTAGCTGTCTCCCATTCACTTCTCTGTGGGGAACACCTTATATTTAAAGCAGGAAAACGACGAATTTTCTGGATTTCAGCACGTATGTGTGGCAGCAGCTTGCTGCATAAGTCTTGTCGGGAAAGAGGGGCAAACCCAATCTCATTGAGCTTCACGTTTCTGATTACTACTTTAGCAATATTAATGCTCATTAACCTGCTACATGGTCTTTGAGAGGCTTAGTTAATCATTATTTCTAACAGTCTTAGAGATGTTGCCACAGACATACTAGAGAGAAAGGGAGGATTGTTATCATTATGGGAGAGAGGATGTAGGGAAAGGAGAGGGGCAGAGGAATGAAGGAGCGATTGCTAGAATCAGTGAAAGTCAGAGCAATGTCTGTACGCTTGGCTGTCTGCCCCTCTGCATGTTAACAGGGTCTCTGCGGTGCCCGGAGGGACCTGCCCACCCCTTGCTTGTGTCCCTCACTGTTTGTCTTGGTCCTTCGCTCCCACTGCTCTGCGGCGCTCCTGCCTCCCCCCATGCGCATGCACCCCTCTGCTCGCAGCCAGTTCATCACAAAACAAGCGTGTCTCCATGGTAACAGAGAGACAGCTGAAAAATGGCAGCTAAATGCAGCTGCCCCTCATTTAATATCGACTCTGGCACTGACAGAACAGATAATGGGCAATAACACACCATTATGCTGCGGGGAAATGAAATGCTTCAGCAGACGCCTGTCATGCTGCAGGGATTTATTTGTTACTGTACCAGCAGAGATTTCTCTCCCCTTCTGTCTATCACTTCTTCTCATTCCCTCTTTTCTCCTTCTTTCCTTTTTCTGTCTGTTTTCTCCATTTGTCCCTTTTGCTTTCCACTATTTATTTGTTTTCCTTATTTCTTATTTTTCGCCTTTCCTGCCTTCTCCTCTTGCTTTCTTTATCATGTTTTCTGACTCTTATGTTACCCTGGCTTTATTGTTCCTGGTGTTTAAAAGTGCTATGTCTGAAGCCCAAGAGCTCCATGAAGCTCCAAGCTTTTTTGCACCTTTCAGACTTCCCATGTTCTTCCTAGTTCTCCTGTTTGTCTGTGTGCACATGTCAGTATAACTCTATTGAGGATGAAGTTTTCTGGATGAGCCTTCTACCAGCACATTTCTGTGGTCTGTATTTTAATTTGGCAAATAGAACACAATGTAATGGAAGTTTTTGATGGAAGTGTAGAGGAGAGTGCTCGTGGAAGGGATGTACTCTTCTTGTGGTGCCAGAGTTTGTGACTACAGCTGACCACAGAGTGCCCAGAGGTTGGGTAGTTTGTATCTAGGTCATGGATCATGTTGGTTTCTAAATGGTTCCTAATGTTGTGACTCTTTCACATCTTAATCATTCAGGATTAGTTTCACTTAGTAACTGCTCTGGGGTTAGTTTCTCTAAGTGTCCTGCTTGTGCAAATCTGAGGTGAAAGCAGGGGGCACTGATGATAGTAAGTGATCCTCTCTCAGTATTTTAGGACCTGTCTGTCTTCAGATAAAGCTTTGAACTAAACAATAAACTTTCAGGAAGAAATCGAGGCCTGTGAAACTCATGACTTGGACTCAAAGGCTGCTCTGACATCAGTGAAAGGGCTGTCTGTGGCAACAGGTCATGAAGGCAAAGGCATGCTCTTTTCAGTACAGACTGTTTCCTCCATGTGCTCTTGCAAAGAACCATGAAATCCTCATAGACGTGGGTGGAGCTGCATCCGTGGGAGTGACCTTCACTGATCACCAGGGTCTGGACATGCATTTGGTGGGTAGAGGTGCTATCATCTTCTCCCACAAAATGTGCAGTGTGAGTTCCTAATCGCATGAAGTGCCAGAGCTCTGGCAGCTGCCCAGTCCCTGCTTACTACACATTGTAGCTGTGTCCAGGATCACATCACATCATCCCTGCCTGATACTGGTGTCCTGGAAAACGGGCCTGATGCAAAACCTATTTGAGACCTTGCTTTTACCTATGGCTTTATTAACCTAGGCATGCAAAGAGCTCATTTCAATACCCATATCCTTTATAAATTCTTTTGTTACTATGCCTGGGGCCTTATGAAAAATAAAACATAGTAGTAAAGTTGTATTTTCTGACAGTGTAACAACATCTTCACTCATGATTTTGTCATTGTTGATATGACGATTACAGGGGATATATTGGATGGATTTTTTTGTACACCCAATTGGTGTCTGTGCCATTATATCTCAAGGTAGGAGTAGGCCTACATTTTCTAAGTGATGTATTATACACATTGTGCCATATGGACCTAGAATACGATCATTCTTCTTTTCCCTAATGTGATAGAGTGAGCAAATCTAGCCAAGCAGATTTTTAGAAAGCAAATTTTGCAAGGACTCATTGCAATACAGTTTTAAGCAGTACCAGTCTTACAGACTCCCTTGTTATTCTAGCACAGCCTTGTTGTTCTAACCCAATCTTTGGTAAAATACGTTGATCATGTCTTGCAAGTCATCTACATTTTTTGTGCTTGGATAATTTTTGATTTAAAATTCCAGGGCTGTCGAGCTCGAATCCACACAGTTTCCTAGAAATATGTGTACCTCTGAGTAAAATCTGTACAATGACTCCTAAGTTTTCCAAGCTTGCCAGCACTTGCTGTAATTTATGATAAATCAGAGTAGGAGAAATCTTTAATACAATAGCAGGTAAGATAGTAAGTGCTGGAGGAAAGCAGATAATGAGAAAGAAGGAAAGATCCTTTTTGTTTTATGACCTGATGCACCATCATATCTCTGCAGAGGAGCTTATTTAAGAAGAGTATTTCCAAAATATCAGCATACATCCCAAGTTCCTGATTTTATTTACTGCTTCACTGCAAATGTAGAGCATGTTCCTCAGAAGTCCTCTTAGGACTCACACATGAAATAGACAACTTTTAAGACACCGCAGCTTGATGTGCAGGAGTGGTAAAATAGCATTCTTCCTCACTGATAGTTTGGTTATGTTCCAGTAGGACTTAGGGAGCAGCTCTTAGGAAGCTATAGGTTTCCAAGTGCCTTTAAAATTAATCCCTGCTGTAAGATATTAAAACAGTAGGAAATCGTTTTCTGCTTAGGTTTCAAAGAAAGCAAGTTGGAGTCCAAAAAACCTTAATTGATGTAATTCCATCCACGTCTCTGAACTAGGAGATTTTTATATATAAAGGCTGTTCAGAGCTCTCTCTTTCCACAGTTGAAATGACAGTGAACTGACCCCCATTTCAATTGCAAGCCCTGCCAGCTTTTTCAGCCATGGTGCTTATTAATGAAATAAGCAAACATGGAAGTGTCTCATGGGTTTTTTTCCTTTTTTTTTCTTGTTCTTTTTTTCCCCCCCTCTCTCCCAACAAACCTGCAGTCATTAAGTGCCATCGTGAGAGAGGAATCAGCTTGTTAAAAAGAAAAGCTCTGATTTTAAAAAATAATTCATTTCTGAAGAATCCCATCAGGAGCAGCCTATGATTAATACATATAATTGAAACAAATTGCAGCTAACTGCAGAAAAGTGTCTCCCAGCTGCTGAGAGAAGGAAATTGCTGACAGCCTTTTCCCATTCAATGAAGAAAAGAGAGAGAGGCAGAAGGGAACCCTGCCCAGCCCATGCAAATACATGGCCACTGTGTGCGCATGCACGTTCAAAAACACTTGTGCAAGCAGTGCACATGTGTGTCATTGTGCACGAATCTGCATGTGCAGACATGCCACACGTGCAGGTCAAACCCAGCTTTGCATGCATTTGTAGTGACTGTGGCTGTATGCACCATGTAGGATCCTGCATGCCTGGGTTCCTGCTGTGCTGAACATGCTGTGTGCCCACGTGCAGTGTGACAGTAATGAGAGCTGCTCTGGAGGCACTGTGTGCTCCACCATGGAGAGGAGGCTCCAGCTGTGTGTGTGTTCACATCCGAGACAACAGAGACTCTGTCCTCTACAGGGAGCCATTCCTCTGGCTTTACATTTAGGAGGAGAAGGCAAGCTCAGTGCTAGCTTTTAAAATGTCTTCCATCAGTACCCTGTTCTTCTGCCCCTTTTGCCTTCTATTTTTCATGCTCCCTATCTGTCATTAACAGCCTAAACAGAAAACACACACTCTGGAGATGAGTCTGAAGCTAAGAGAGCCATCTTTGATTGAAATGCCATACAGATGGCTAATGGGCATACATTAGTGCTTTGTCTGGTTCAAAAAGCTGCTCAGGAGAGGAATTTAATATCCATAGTTCATTCAGTTGCTGGCTTCTGCTAAGACAATCAGTGACTGAGTTACATTGATCGTTTTGCAATACACGTTTCTCATGTATTTACGACGTGCCCATCCAGTGATGTGCTCCCACATAGCCATGTGGCTGCTTCAAAGCAAGCAACCCAGTGCACTGAGTGGACACAGAAACACCAGTCAGCAGAAGGCAAAGTTAGGGACCTCTAGGAGATTGTTAGTAAGATCTAACTAATTAGAGCATCAATGAGGTTGATGCTCTAACACTAACTGGACGTATTTTCTTGTGGTCATGTGTTGATTTTATAATCTGGGTTTTTATTCACCACAGTATAAGGGCATTTTTGCTTATTTAGAAGAAATCAGGAACATGAAGTATGAGTTATTTCCAGAGTATGTGCCTTTAAAGCTGATTGCTACGGTGTGATGCCAGTTGGTTTAAAAAAAAAAACTTCTCATTGTAATTTTGCCCATTGAAATAAAGCTACGAAGTCTGTTTGTAACCACATGCATATTATAAGTGTTAGAAAAACAACCTGCTTGAACTGGTCCCTAATCTGTTATTCTCTCTCCCTCTGTGTTAGTGTTCAGTGTAAACACATCAATACGAAGCAGTTAGCAAACAAACATTCCTTTATCAGAGGTGTATGTCGATCCCAGTAGAAGCTTAACACCTCAGGCAGGCAGACGCAGCAGTGGGAAAATAACTGATAAACTCAGATGTTACAGGTAATGGATTGTGTTTATGAGTTAGCGATTCATAGAAGATGCAGCCAGGGAGGCGACGGAGGGCTGGAGCCATTGACATTTGAAGTTCAACCCAGGAAATGTTGCATTTGTCTCTAGCACTATTCAGGGAGCTTGGGAAGTGTCTTAGAACAGTTCAATGAAATACCCAAATGCTGAAAGAATTTAAAATAATACTAGGGGGGTGGTGCTGGGAGGGAGATAGCTGATTTGGATTATGACCATGATAACAAATCACTCAGAAGCAGGCTAGACTGTGAATTTACCTATTAAAAAATAAACTCGTGTATACTTTTAATTCTAGAGGAAAGCAAGCGAAGCTAGTGTATTCACATTGAGGCATGAGCTGCCTTGCGTTTACTGAATGGTGAGGTGATGCATGTGGGCAGCTGCCATGAAGTAGTTGATGTGATATATTCCACCTGCTTGCCTGGTGCACAGAGACACGAGTGCCCAGCCTCTCACTCAGGGTTACTCCTTGATGTGCAGAAGCCAAGTTTTCCATTGCTGCAATGTCTGTCTTCCCCTTTAAAACTGCCCTTGAAGCTAAGAAGGATTACGTCCCAACAGTGTTTTAGTCCTCAGTGGTTATGGAATGTTGATGCAGAGCTCTACACACAAGATATGTTCTGCTCAAGAAAGAGTAATTGCTACAGCCAACATACAAAGCACTATTTTACAGAGGTGAAAAAGTTTATAAACCCGCTGGGCTGTAACTCCTTGAAGGATTAGCAGGGCTGACAACAGCTTGTTCTGACTGGTGCTTGCATGACTATCAGAAATTGTAGCTGGTGGACAATTACAGTTCCTGTCAAGGATCATTTCTGTCTTTTGGGGCTGAACAGCCTCACTTCTGCCAGAGGAAGCAATTTTAGCACCTATTTATAAACCACACTACAACCACCCACAATTAAAGGAACTTTATGGAGTTCCTACAGTTTTTGTAAGAGCTTGAAAATGAGTTCTTAGGTTACACCCACTGACAAACAGAATCTTAGGGGCCAACAGTCTTGTTTTACTAGATGCTATGAAATATTGAGGTCAGCACTAACATTTGTTTGCTGGGATCTCTGCAGCTTGAGAACTTTTTTTGACTAGCATTCATTGTGAAGGCTATTCAAGGAGACCTTGGCAGGTGAGGAGGGCACCACTTATGTCATATGATTTATACATCGTGGTATGGTCAAGCCAAGAAGATGACAGAAGTTCAAAATCTAGTAGCTCATCTGTAGGACAAAAAAAGAGTAAAGTGATTCTCTGAGAAATTGTATAAGCAACAGTAGGAACAACTGTGACCCTCTGTGGGCTGCAGATGGTAAAGCTTAATGTTGTACATTGTCAGGTAGCTGTAAAAAAGCTTTCAGTATTGGTATGTACTAAGTGCAGTGAGTTCTCTTCCTCCTTTGTCTTCCTAGACTAGCTAAGTTATACAGTTTCCTTTTGTTCAGTCCCTTTGTGGGATTGATGTATAGTGGCAAGCAAGAAAAATTGCATAAAATTGGGACAAAATATTTAATGAAATTTCTTTACGTTTCTTTGTCCAGTTATCTGGGTGTAATAATAAAACTGCATATATATGTATATCTAGACAGACCAGCTATATAAATCAATATAATGATGCAGGATTTTATCCCTCTTATTTTTTAGCTCTGCAGAGCCGAGTTGTGAGAAAATAAGTTACACCTTGTTCTGACATATGCTTTAACAGAAAAGCTCTTAAAATTACAATGTGAAGGCCAAATTTTGCCAACAGTCCTTTTTCAGCAGTCCCATGATAGATCATGGCGTTATGAAGGTATGGGTAGAACTTGCTTTGACAAAATCCTGTTGCTAGAGACAGCATGAAAAAAGATTCCAGTTTCTCTGTGATTCTACAAAGTAGTGGCAGGCATAGAAGTTACAGGGAAAAAGCCCCCAAGACTTATTTTTTGTTGGAAATGAGCACATTTGACCAGAGAGCTGTCAAGAAACAATTAATCTAGAGGCTCTAGAGGTAACAAATTGGCAGAGTCCCCCTTCAGAATTGTCTTGTATTTTAAACACTGTGATGTTTTTCACATAGCAAGGGCTTCAACGATCCTTCATGCTGGCCACATGGAAGGATCTGCTCTATGGGTCGTGACCAAACCTGCCATCCTTGCTTTCAAAAATCTCTGACCAGCTTTCAGCTTCAAAATGGCAAGAATATGGTGTCACTGGGTTAATGGAGTTGTTAATGTGTGGGGGAAAGTGTGACAACACTTCAGTAAAACAGGAATTGAAAAATAATTATAAAAATATACAAATACCCCATGTGTTTAGATTAGAATGAGTGTCTTTGCTATTAAAAAATCCCCAAGTCCCAACCCCCAAAACCACAGAAATCAAGACCCTCCAGGGTGAACTCATCTCCAGGAAAATAAGGGCAGTACCCTTCTGAACTGAAAGAGAAACACATGTTTTTCAATGGTAGTTCTAGCACAAGGGCAGTGTCACATCTCCTGCAGAGAGATTTGAAAAGTAATTTTTATAGCAGTTGGGCTTTGCTTGTAAGAGTATGAATTACATCAGTTCTGACCTTCTAGCAACAGGCTTAGGAAAAATAACATGAACACAGATACCAGCATGATCACTGTCTTACATCCAGCAGTATACCCTCACCGATTGCCATAAAATTGCTCCTTATTTTTATCAAGGCCAGTGAGTTCAGAATTTGCCTTATAGTACTGAAGAGGAGTACTGATTTGGCTGTTGTTTTTTATTGGTTTGGTTGATATACAGTCTTGATAATGTGTACAAGACTTTAATAAGATCGTGCTACCCAGTAGCTTGAACTAACGAAAGCAGCTGGGCTCATTTTTGGTGCTGTCACATCAAGATATGAAAGTCATTTCATTGATGATATGAAGTTACTAACTTTGAATGAGCTGATAGAATAGCTGTTATCTATCATTCCAAATAGCATGGATAATTTCAGAAATTTATGAAAACAGATGGGCTGATAAGTATTTAAAGATAATTACAGTATATACTAAGCATCAATTTTTATTACATTGAAATAAATACATATAATATGTATATATGAAAAGACCACATGGGAATAGCTAAGAAAGAATTACAATCATGACATTTAATTTTTTCACTTGAATACAAAAACCTCTATTCTAATGAAATATTTATTCTTAAAATATTTTTGATTTGTGGAGGTTTGAAGAGATCTTATATACTTCCAGTGATTAGCTGGAATACTCTTGCCTGAATACCTTTTCTGTTCATCATCATCACTACCAGCCAGAGATGCTACACTGAAACATTTATTGCACTGCTGTTGAGCTTCTGCCACTCTCTGACCTTAAATGACTTTCTGTATCTTTTAACCCACTCCTGTGCCAGTCTTGTCTGGGTTGCATGCAAAATCTTCAAAAGCATGCTTAGTTTTCCACAAGTGTCTAGATGAATTAGATGCTGCATCCAGATGACTTCTGTGGAGCTTCTGGCAAACTTTTTTCTGTGAACTTTCCTCAGTGTCATCTAGCTCCTATTTTGAACGTTAGGAGTTAAGATGGAAGAACATGTTCATTTTGGAGGCTATGCTCTTGCAATTCAGAAATAGTAAAAAACTGAAACGTGATAATGGTAGACTGTACTCTTTTGCACATAGAGGGAGAGTACTGCACAAAAGATAGATGTCTGCTTTTTCAAACTAAGATGTGAATTTTGTGTGCCTAGGGATCTGCTCCTGAAATCTGAGATACATCAGTCTTGATCCTCAAGCATGTTAGTGACATGTACCTATTGCAGAAAACTGTGATAGTGAAGAGACATTTCAGAAAAAGCAATGTGTACGCTTCACCCAAGTTTTGTGCTGAGCCGGCTGCAGAGCCGAAAGCATGCAGATTTTCTCTGACCCCTTCCTGAGCAACAAATCCCTTGAACAACTGATTAAGCAGTCCACTTTATGTTTAGGTGTTTGTGCCTCCCAATAGAAGCAACCTCCTATTTACCCCAGAACTGGACTTGCACTCTTCATGGGATGAGCCTCCTTGTCATTACTAGAAGGCACTATTTGGTAGTTCTGTTATTTTTGATGTTTCTAACTCAGGCAATATTCAGTTTCGGTTTTTTTAGTAAATGTATTAGTGTGTGTTTCCTTAGGAACTAGTCCCACAACAGCAGAAGTATAGGAGGGCAGGCTGATACTTGTCTTCACCTCCTCTGCTTGGTGTGCTTTTGTTTGCTAGTAAAGAACTTTACTCTTTGTATCAGTTTTGGATATATTTATTCAGATGAATATTTATTTGTGCATGGGCCTAATGTCATTGTATACCTCACAAGAATGTTCCCCGTTCTCTAGGCTTTTCATTCTTGTTTTACATAACCCTTGGTTTTGCACATAACTGCTTACAGCTAAGCTGTAAAGACGATAATAAAGTGTGTGCGTGGCAAAATAAGGTGGAATGAAACTCTTATATAGATGCCTTCTGTCATTTTTATGTGCATCACTCTCTTCCTTCTGATGTAGTGCTGTCTATAGTGATCTAGAGTCTTCCCTTCCTTCAGCTTTGTGTTTTCAGCATCATGTTAATTGTTTGTGGTGTATGGGTTTTTCAGCAGCGTGCAGTGAGAAAGGTCAGCTGTCAGAAACAGGCCTGTCCACAACTGATAAGGCATTCGAGAGATTGGATTTGACTCATTAAGCACCTTCCCTGTAGACATGGAGTCTGCTCTGCCGCAGAAAAAAACCTAAATCAGGAAGGAAAAAAGCCCAGGATGAGGTTGGAGCATGCGCCAGAAGCACTGGCACACCCTCCCTCTCACGCCCATGCACAGTGCCAGAGTTCTGTACGCTTCCACCACGCTTGCATCCTCCTGCACCGTGGGCATTTGTGCTTATGCCCTGAGATTGTGTGCATTCACTGCAGTATTTACACCTGGGCAAGAGGCACATTCATTTTTTATTGTGTACATACATGTGCGTACAACTCCTCATGTGTGTGTGCCCTGAAGTTACATGGGGATTTCAGTCCTGCCCTCAGATGTGGACTGTAAGTTGTATGAGGATACTAATTCTCCCACATTTCACATGAATGCAAGTGCATCCACTCCAGCCTGATTTTGCCTGTTTCTTGCTCTTGTAAATCTCTTCACACAAAGGTCACTTCCTTTCATGCTGTAACAAAGGGCACACCTCCTCTTTACGTCTATTTTCCTCTTTATGTCTATTTATTGTGTTTGTTCAGATGCACTTTGCCTTTCCACTGTGTATATGCTGGGTAGGGAACTGTCCTACTTATACTGCATATACATGTCCACTGCCCTGGTAAACACACATCGAACTTGCTGCTGTATACACATAGCAGAAGCCTAGCATGTTTCTCATTGCATACAAATGCACACATTTTTGTCCCTGAATAATTACTGGTCAAAGCTGCTCTGCCAGCTTGTAAGAGTCTCTTGCCTGTGGCTTTGTTTGAGAAGAATCGTTCTGCCTCAAATTGGGTTTGGATGCTGCTACTTCCATAAATGGTCTTAATGATTTCTCCCAATGAGCATAAATGAAGGGCAGCAGTAGTGTTTGGCAGTGTATTTTGATACCCTGGCAGTGCTGGGGTTCCACATGCACACACCTTCCAGTCACACAGAAGCCGTGGGTAGCTGACATTACCGCAGTCTCTCTGATACCACTCACGCTTTGCCCTGCTCTTTTCTCTCTTCCACTTCACTTTTACTTTTCCCCTTCCTTCGCATCTCCCCTTTCCCATGGGCACGGCTTTCAATACTGCTCGCTGGTATTGAAAAGGATAATTTTGTGGATCATTATTGTGTTATTACAGTGATTAGCGGTAACTATTTTTCTACTCCCACTTCCCGCTGGAAGGATGCCCAAGGGGCTCCCTGCTCAGCAGCAAGCGCGACGCTTGCTGGAAGGCTGCTGCCAGCACAGACCCTGGGCACGCAGCAGCACACGCTCACCTCTGGCAGTGCTGCCTTTCTCCCTTCTGCCCCTTTCTTTGTCATCTTCCAGCAGCTCTCTAAAGTAGCGCTGTTCAACAGAAGCAGGAATTTCTCCTCCTCCAGGGCTCTTTATGTGTGCTTTTGTTCTGAATGCACTTTTCAACTTTCTCTCAGTGTTGGTGTAAATAATTTTGTTTATTCCTGTGTCAGTCTTGAAAGACTCCCTCTGACAGCCTTCATGTTTTTTACCCCAGGCAGGACTAATCATACCACACATGAAGGGAAGACTGTGATAGCTACCTTATGTTCTTCTCTCTGATGCTATGGTTTTTTACTAAGGTCAGAAAATTTTGGAGAGACCTTGTCTTCAGTGTGCTAAGGAACAAAAATGCCAGAGGTGCACTCTGTTTTAATAGCTGAATGTTAGTGCTCTTGAATCTTCACCCAGTAATAAACAGGTATAAGTGCTTAGTATCAAGATTAATATTTGGTGTTTGACTTGTAAGTTTTAATAGGCTATAAGAGTAAGTGTAATGTGAAATTGGGAATTGCAACTGGGATACAGATTGCTGCTGAAGAATAGTAAATTTCTCTTAGGGAGTGAATGTAATGTTGCTTGCTGGCCTGCAAGTTGTTTCACTTCTGGGTTTCTCTGTTTTGGTGGGTTTTTTTTTTTTTTTTTTTTTTGGTTTTTTGTTTTTGTTGTTTTTTTTTTTTTTTTTTTTTTTTTTTTTTTTTGGTTTTTTTTTTTTTTTTTTGTTTAGTGGTCTGTATAAAGAAAGAGCACTTTTGGTCAGGAATACATAAATTAAAAGCTGGTGAATTAAGAGCTTAGCTGTATGCTTGCACACTCTTACCCTGCTGTACTGTCACATGTGCTCTACACAGATGGATGTATATGGGCCAGGCAGCAACCCAGCAGTAGAGAAGCCTGTATGAGAGCAGGGCTGGTGGATATGTTAGATCTTGAACTTTATGTTCATGGTACGGTGATGTTCTCTCTCACCAGTTTGCACTTTTCTGAATGTTCAGCCTGTAAGAAAACATTTCTACTGGTTGATCTGTTCAGTGACAGGCATCCTTGTATTTTACAATGACGCACCAGGAAAATAAGAACAGTATAAAAATTGCAGAGGGAAATAAAAACATAAGAAAAAGTAAATACAGCAGCAGTGGGAATTGTCCTCACCCATGCTTAGCAGTGAGGAATATAGAGCAGATCCTGTGCTCAGCGAATCATCATCGTATCTCTTGACAAAATTTGTTGAAATACCTTTCTTTTTCTCTACCTTCTGGAGTTGGGAGTGAGAGTAGCAAAATTGTTCACAGAAGTGAAAAGAAAAAGTATACTTTGTTCAACCAAAACAAATTGTGAATTTATATGACTATATCAAATTCTTTCCGGCAAATTATTTTTAAAATTGATTTATTCGGCATCATTCATTTCAAAATAAACATATTTCATGCTTTTATTTTAAAATGGAGCTCTAATTTTTTTTAAAGAAATGTATTTTTAAGTAAGTGTAAACCGATATTTTTAGATATCATTTTGTGTTAAGGAAGACATTCTCACAGAATTGATTTTTTCGTCACTGTGGTCAGTCGATCAGAACATAAAGAATAAGGACAACTCTAAGTATGTAGTGCCATGGTCAGACCAATACCTGGGGTTTATTGTTTCTTTGAAAGAGAATGCAACATCACACACTGATACCAGTACAGTTGTTTGTATTTAGCAAACAATGGAAAATGGGTGGAGAAGAGGATGCTCAGAACACTTCATACACTACATATATGCTATGGTACAAGGCTTGTCCTCACAAATGTGAAACATTTCTTGGTTTTTGGAGTTTTATTAAACTCACAGAGTGTTCTTTTCCCACAGGTCTCAAGGACTTAACCTATATTTTTATCTTTGTACTTCAGATGGAGACAGCTGAGGTTAATTAAGTGCCTCAGGTTGCACAGTGAATCAGTGACAAAGTTGAGGATAAAATGCTTAAGTTCTGACTTTCCCACCTCTACTTTGTCATTTAGATAAATTCTGATGAGCAATTTAAAAAATGGAAGTTACCAGACATATGCTATAATCTTTTGTAGATGAATGTCATTTATTCATTTTCATTTTTGTAGTATTAATAATTTTGTCACCACAACTTTATCGTGAAAAGGTTTTATGACTGTGTTTTTCAGCTATTTTGTGTGCAGTATTGGAGGAAATTCTTCAGACACTTCTGTTTTCTTCTTCTCTTTGGAAAAAGACATTCCATGGTTTAGAGAGTCAGTAGAGAAACTCTGGATCATATTATTGGCAAAACTAGGTTTAAATAATTTCTGTCTATGCTGAATATGTGGACTAACTAGGAGATTTTGTGTGATATAACTGATTTACTTCTTCTTGGAAGATACTTTATTAAACAACTGCAATATACTGTTGAGTGAAAAGGAGATTCCCAGCATTGACAAGCAAAATAGCTTTTCATTTGTGTGAATATTTGTTTAGATGATATGATCTTAAACTATATATTTAATAGGTGCATACTCGAGAAATTTAAGGCCGTTGTGCTGCTAACAGGCGACTAGCTCTGCCACTGTTGTGTGACAGTGATATATGGAAACTGCTTTATACATTTAGTACATGTCAACTATTTTGAGGATCAGGAGCCTAGGGGAAATTTCTCCTTTCTTTGGGCTAAAGATTCAGGCACTGTAATGCCTCTTCCTTCCCTTTGCTTTCAGTCTCTGCTGTGCAGTGGTCCAAATTCATCAGGTAAAGTAAGTCACCGTGGTTCTGGACCTCTCAGGCATGGCTTGCAGTCCCACGGGTCAGAGCCTTCTCTGTGTTGGCGCCAGCCCAAAGAGCTTCGTCCAAGGACACAGGCAGACAAAAGCAGAGGTGGAACCTGCAGCTCCAGAGCTCTCATGAAGTATCTTCAGATAAACAGTTCTTCCTCTTGTTTTCATTAAGAGCTTTGCTGCACAGGGAAATAATAGATTAGTCAGGTTTGACAAAAAAACCGACCATTTGTTGTATTGCCAAGTCTCCTTGATCTCTTCTGGGCTTAAATTTGAGGACCTTTTAACAAGCATTCTGCTTTAGACTTGAAGGGTAATGGGTAAAGTAGCAGATAAGAGAGGGCATGATTCATGCTAGGCACTTGATGTACTCCGGTGGAACCTTAAAGTTTTCTTTGCTGGTGAGGTGAAAGAGCTTTTTGCATAAGATCAGAGCTGCTACACTATGTGCAAAATTTGAGTTTGGCATTAAAAGAGCACTGGCTGTTGAGTGCAACTCACCTTTGCTGTGGGCTCCTGGGCTAACATTGCTCTTCACTTCTTTTAAACATTATGGTAATTTTTGTCTTGCACTGATTCTTCCCACACTGTTTCTGATGTAGTTGTGCTGATTCCTCTTTGCTTCCAAGTCACAAGTTATGTAGATGTAGTAAGTGAGAATGAGAGGCCTGAGGAAACAATAAATCACACTATTTCTGAAAAATGTAACATTTCCCAGAATGGTTTAAAGTTAGCAAGCATTTAAGGACTACTTGTTTTACTTGTTTGTAGGACTCCAGCTCAGCCCTTAATTTTCTCCATTATAACATCATTCTCTGATTTTACAGACAATTTTTTTTCCAACAGCAAAAATTCCTTTTCTTCTGAAAAATTATTCCTATAATTTCCTTGAAGTCATATTCTTTTTCTAAGGTTTAATCAATGCAATCAGTTCAGTCATCTTATTATGACATTATTATGACTTATATGTTCTTACTTGACAGTTTGAGGAGTGTAAATGCAGGCTATGACATGGCTGTCACAGCTTCCACATATCAGTATCACTGTTGGTGCTGCTCGGAAGATGCTTCCTGCACTGAAGAATGCATTGTACACGATTTCTAATATATTTAAATAAATAAGCTCAGTAAGGCTTTTAAAACCAGTATTTGCTTCTGACTAGAGAGACCACAAAAGTGTGCTTGTGAGGGAGAAAGCATGGGGCATTATGAGAGAGTTTGATGAGTGGTGTTACTGATTCGATCAGGTGGTGTGAAGAATGGTTAGACTTTTGAGTACCTTGATACTTTGCTGTAGATGTTCTGGATTTGGGGTGCAGTGCTTTTTTTTCTTCTTTGTTTGTTTTGTGTTTTTTAGTGTTTTATTTGGTTTTTCTTTTTTTCTTTTCTTTTCTTTTCTTTTCTTTCTTTTCTTTTCTTTTCTTTTCTTTTCTTTTCTTTTCTTTTCTTTTCTTTTCTCTTTT